>JAQFVV010012479.1:4342180-4572424 GCA_028023455.1 Epiperipatus broadwayi | reverse complement strand
AGAATATTTCACATACGTTAGGATTCTAATTAATAATAGAAACATTAAGATTTCCTCCTTCCCTGTCCTACCATTTAAAACAAATCAATCCCACCTTTGTTGGTTTTACAATAACAGAAAATAATAAAGCATATATTTTAAGAGTATGGAAACTAAAAGAAATAGCAGTTATACATAGAAAAACAATTAATAAGTCATAAACAGTGAGGATTGCCAATTCCTCTACAAGCTTTATGATAAATGCTTAGCCAGAGCCAGCACTTAAAATATCTCTGTCAGGAACCCCTCCCCAAACCCCTGACCATGGTTTCGTGCTTTGGCACTCCTCAGAGAGGTGTCAGGGTAGGTTCAGACACTAGATCTAAAAATACCAACCCAAAGCTAAGCACTTAGCTAAAAGTTATCTATTGAGTGGAAAATCTGAAATTTTCAGACATGTACATGTCTTCAAACCCAGCTATCCAACTCAAATAGCTATATGGGGCTGATATCAGCCCCATATAGCTATTTGAGTTGGATAGCTGGGTTTGAAGACATGTACATGTCTGAAAATTTCAGATTTTCCACTCAATAGATAACTTTTAGCTAAGTGCTTAGCTTTGGGTTGGTATTTTTAGATCTAGTGTCTGAACCTACCCTGACACCTCTCTGAGGAGTGCCAAAGCACGAAACCATGGTCAGGGGTTTGGGGAGGGGTTCCTGACAGAGATATTTTAAGTGCTGGCTCTGGCTAAGCATTTATCATAAAGCTTGTAGAGGAATTGGCAATCCTCACTGTTTATAACTTACAAGCTTAAGAGATAGGGTCATGTGATCTATGAATTGATCTATGACTTTTATTTTGACTATTAATTAATAAGTCACTTTTTCAGAATTGAATAAATAATATTTTATATGATATCAAAGCATTAATTAGCCAAAGTTCTGGATTTTCACCGGGTTAAACAAATCAAATTTTATATTAAAAAAAAAAAACGAACCTACAATGTTGATTCATAAAACAATCTGGCGAACGTATTAATTTATAATGCATTACATATATTTTAAGGGGACGTTAATAACCAACCTTTGTATGAAGAAAAAAAAATGACAGAAAAGATTTTTATAAATTAAAAATCGCCAGTTTGCTTAGATTGGCAAATTAATAAATAAAATCAAAAAAACACATATATATAATCAAGTCATAAATATCTATAAATAAATGACCGCACCGAAATTAAGGAAAAGAAAGTTAAAAAGCATATGAGAATAGGATTAAATATAAAGAAATCATTTGAGAGCAAAATTAGATTCACAGACATATATATATATATATATATATATATATATAAAATAAAAAATACATGGGAAGAGATCTTGATAGATTATTCGAGATTATAATAATACCTATTGGAAATGTTTCACGGCTTGATAGAGGCAGTTACAGTCAGAGTATTAGCAGGTTTTCTGGACACAGATAGGCTCCGCTAGATGTTGACAGCAGTGGATGGCCTTGATGAGCTGGTGAGACAAAGCTCCGGGAAGCACGGTCGATCTTTTAGCCAGCCATTCTTTTAGGTACGATGTCTTGTATATAGATTAATCACTCTTCAGTAAAACTCCCTCTCTTATCAAACTTTTCACTATTTATATGTTCTGATCTTTATCTATCGCATTAAATCTACACTGGCCTCCACCAATTGTAATTTCTTTAAGCAGTTCTGTGAGGTTGGTGCCTGCTTGGAGGGAAAATCTATAACTCTGCCTGAACATGCCCCAAGGGTTGATTTGCTAATTAAAAAAAAACAACAACAAGCATATTAAGTTTATCAGTCATTGTACTAACAAAATCTATTTAATTAAAGTTTAGATTAGAAATTTTTTAGGAATTTAGTACAATGACTTTCACATTTAGTATTTGACTAAAACTTAAATAGAAACTTTCAAAATACAATTGATCCCCTAATGTACATATAAATACCAACTTAATAAAATAAACATAATATAGCTCTACAAATATTATAAAATAAATAATTATTATAAAAGGTTAGTTTTAATCACAAAATAAGAATAAAATATACAAGATTATAATATTAAAATATACTTCCACCTATTATGAGATGGGTGTCAGTTAATAAGGTTGGGTTTAAACCCAGACTAGTGCTGATGACATTGGCACTAGGTGAAGCAGAAATATGTACTATATTTCCAGCTTCACTATATGTATTGCCACACACAGTTAGACACAAGCATAAGAGATGGTGGTCATGTAATGTTTATTTACTATTTGAGATCTAATGGTTTTTCTTTGAAAAGTTAATATTGACATAGTGGATGTTACTTCAACAAAACATTGGGAATTAATCAAAACTAATACATGGTTTAACCCAAAAAACTATATATATATATATATATTGTGCCATTACAATTTGGTCACTAGCTAAATTTATAGTAATGTGCATGTAGAAAGGGTAAACCAAAAATCATCATCACAATTTTATATAACCATAAAAGAAGCTGTAGGGCATCCAAGTTCAAACCCTACCAGATCAAAATCTTAAACACTTTAGACAGAGAATGGGTCAACAATTACATGCTTTACTTGTTTGTGTGTTGATAGAAAGGTAATACACACAATTAAACTATTTAATATTTAATTTTTCTTTAAAAAGCAAAGTTATAATACATACATATAGGCAATGTATGTGTAAATTATTTAATTGTTTTATATTTCAAATATTAAACATTTTAACTTTCTTTAAAACTAACCTATGCTTGATCAATTCTAATATTTTATTCTATGCTTTTATTTTGCTTTTCTTTAATTATAAGTAAGATTTAAAAGTTACAGATTTAATTAAATAATTGGGTTATAATTACTAAGCTAGCAATTATATTATTTAAGGTTAGTTTATGAATGATTTGAAAGAATGAAGGATGTGTGTACATTACATACAGAAATTTACATTTACTAAATATTGAAAGAAAAGGAAGTATTAAATCTGTCAAATTATTTTTTTTTGTACAATTGTTTGTTAAAAGAGGAAATCTGTTTAATCAGATATCAATCTTTGTAGCAATTTTTTTTTTGTAAATAATTGTTTTTCACTTTGGAAGCTTATAATGGGTCAGAACTCTAATTTTGAAATTGTCTTATCTCAAGATCTAAAGAAGGAAGCTCAAAGATTTGAAATGTTACCTGGATGTTAAAAGAGAAAAAAAGAAAAGAAAGGAAATAAGGATTGAGTCTATTTTTTTTTAAACAAAAATGTCTGGAAAAAGGATTAAACTTTTCAGTTGAAAAATAATTTAGTTGAAAATAAATTAGAGATCTAATTAAAACAAATTTGTCCAAAAATAGCAAGTGATGCTATCTTTGATTGGTTAAGTTAGCTAAAAATTGGATATAAAAAGCTGTCTTGAATTATTATTATGATTATTGTTTATGATTCAGATTATTAAACTATCCAATTGAATGCTGAAAATATAAGAAATGTCTGGCTAGAAAAATTATATGTATGTCCCATCGGTTCCGGACCATCTGGGGAAGCTGCACATCACATAGGAAAGAAAAGATGTGTCTAAAATAATATTCTACACCTTTCAACTGACCAGAGAAATAAGATGTTTTTTTTTATAGAAGGAAGAAAGCATTCACCTGCATTCAAAGAAGATGAATTAATCTACTGATAAATATTAATCATCAAGTCCAATTAATTGTTACAACAACTGATTTTAAACTCAAGAAAATTTATAAATGTGAAAACAACTGCTGTATTTCATCCACATGCTTGACAGGAAGAGAAGAAAAATTAATATAATGATTTCCAAATTGTCCACTAAAGCAAATAACCTCAATAGAGTCATCATCATCAAATAGTTATACACCTCAAGAAAGAGATTGTTCCCATGTAAGATGGAAATGGTAGCTGCAGAAATATAGACAATATACAAGAAAAGTTTGAACCCTTGGAAATTCGCCACAAACAAAAGATCGTAATATGACTTTTTATATCTATTTTCTTTATGATATCAGTCTTAATAAACATTTTAGCAATAAAGTGGTATATTTTATTTAAAGAACTTTTAAAGACTATTCAGATCAATTAAAAACAAGAATGTCTTACTAATAATAACTTTGAGCTTCATAAATTATCTTGAATGTATGAAAATTATTTGTTTATTAATTTTACAGTTATGAAAAATATTAATGTGTAAAACAATTTTTTTTTATGGTATTATGATTTTAGTTTTAACTAATATATTATTATTATTTTGGTTTTGAATAATATTTTGTTATTATGGGATAAAACACGCACATACATAATGGTATTTTTATATGTGTATAATTGCGATTGAATGTGGAGTAACAAGTAGTGTTAGAACATTCACCTGCATTCAAAGAAGATGAATTAATCTACTGATAAATATTAATCATCAAGTCCAATTAATTGTTACAACAACTGATTTTAAACTCAAGAAAATTTATAAATGTGAAAACAACTGCTGTATTTCATCCACATGCTTGACAGGAAGAGAAGAAAAATTAATATAATGATTTCCAAATTGTCCACTAAAGCAAATAACCTCAATAGAGTCATCATCATCAAATAGTTATACACCTCAAGAAAGAGATTGTTCCCATGTAAGACAGAAATGGTAGCTGCAGAAATATAGACAATATACAAGACAAGTTTGAACCCTTGGAAATTCGCCACAAACAAAAGATCGGTAATATGACTTTTTATATCTATTTTCTTTATGATATCAGTCTTAATAAACATTTTAGCAATAAAGTGATATATTTTATTTAAAGAACTTTTAAAGACTATTCAGATCAATTAAAAACAAGAATGTCTTACTAATAATAACTTTGAGCTTCATAAATTATCTTGAATGTATGAAAATTATTTGTTTATTAATTTTACAGTTATGAAAAATATTAATGTGTAAAACAATTTTTTTTTATGGTATTATGATTTTAGTTTTAACTAATATATTATTATTATTTTGGTTTTGAATAATATTTTGTTATTATGGGATAAAACACGCACATACATAATGGTATTTTTATATGTGTATAATTGCGACTGAATGTGAAATAATGAGTAGTATTGGAATATTAGATTATTTTGTTTCAAGTTAAGTATAGATTTCAGCGCTTGGAAGGGAGGGGGAGATAATGATTTAAAACTCTTTTCTGAAACTTGCTCTTTCAATTCTACTAACATTTTTTTTTTACATTCTATTTACATGTTGGATTTTAAAGTATGTGTGCTAATGAGCAGATAATATTTTTTTTTCTTGAAATACTTTTCTCATGGAGTGAAAATCATGGTCAATGTGACGTCCAACTTAATACAAAATACATTTGAAGGGAAAGGGGGAAGAACTTAAAATTAATCTGAGGATTGTAATATAATCAATTATTATTATTATTATTATTCATGTCAATTTTCATATTTATCTAGAAATTTTTCTGTATATGTTAGAAATGTAGTAATAAATATTAGTTTGTTTTATTAAATGAGGCGTATAGATATCATTAAATGTAGTCTTTGTTAAGTGTGATTATTCATCATCATCAATGGTTGAATATTAGTTATTTAAGATATAAGTAAATATGCTAAAATTAAGCAATAATTATGAATTTCTTTATAAAAATTAGTTTTATGTTTAGGCTTAGTCCTAGAGCTGTAGTTGAAGCCCTTGTCATTATCGTTATTATTATCATCATCATCATCATCATCAACGTTTTAATTAATGAGCTGTTTAACTGTTTAAAGGCCATAAATAAATATTGATTTTATAATATTTAGTGATCTCTTAGTATTATTATAACCACATCCCATCATCTATTTCATGCAAGGATGAGTGAATTGCCATCCTAAATTAATTATATATAATCTGAGCTAGTAAACTTATAAAAACATTGAAACACATTTGTTATGCTAAGATCTGAGAAATGATTTATGTCTAATATACTCCACTTTAGTTTATAGTTGTTTTACTTTTACCTAAATATTAGTGCGTATAGTGATATGGCTCAAAAAGCAAAATCTTCCATTTTTATTAGAAATAAAGTACCAAAAAGGGGATTCAAACCCGGTACATGTGAAAGGTTATTAGATATAACCATGTCTAGATTCAGATAATCTAGTGGCACCCTGCTAGACCATATTCACTTAGTATTTGTTTAAACATGCACTTAACATCAAACCAAGAAATGAAAGTGGATAAGATCTACTGTCTGTATACCTGAGTTATATTTTATTGAAATTACTATATACCTGAGTCAAAATACAATGGTTATTAACAATTTGCTTATAATTCTTGATATTTGAACTCCTTTACTTATGATCATTCTATGGACTACTCAGGTATGGTAATATCTATTTGAACTCTTTAATTATGTTACAACGGCACCCAACGTGGGGCCTGATATTTTACCATATACCTGAAAAAGAGAGTCTATAGAATGATGGGAGATGTGTGGTTAAAAATAGAGAAATTTTTTTTAGTAAAATTTTTTTTTCAGTAAAAATTTTTTTTTTGTCTTACAAAATTTTCTTGGCCATACAGTCTTATTTTACATTTGTATATATGATGATGTTTAATATGAACTAATTTTTCATTGATGATGATAAAATGGGTACAGCCATAAAACAGCTTAGTTTTTTTTTATCAATTTTGAAAATAGAGATGAATATCACAACTTAAGACAAAGGTGAAATAAATAATAGATTTTTTTTTGTGGAACATTAAAATAATTTATTGTCAGATAGGGTAGGCTTAGTAATAGTGATGAATTACGGAATAGTAGTCTCATCTGTGTTTGGGAAGTTCATTTTGTAAAAAGTCTATGATTTTAGAGGTTTGATTGGATGGTTGATCGTTGGAGTTTGGTTGGTTAGATTGCAGTTTTGATGATGAGTGGCAAGTTTTGTCATTGCCTTGAGAATGCTATGTATTTCGTGTAACTTATGAATGATCAAACCCATTCACTGCTCCAACCCAATTTATATGTTATCTTTATTTTATCATGAAGCAGTTAACAGCAGACCTGCCATGATACCAGCCTATAAGTCTCCAAGAAAGAGAGCACGGCATAGTTTTCCAATCAAGTTTATATGTTATTCTTATTTGATCATGAAGCAGTTAACAGTAGTCCTGCCATGATATCAGCCTATAAGTCTCCAAGAGAGAGAGAGAGCAAGGTTTCGTTTTTGTAGTCTATAATAAGCAGGGCATTCCTTGATACTTGCCACATAAGACTCCAAGAGAGAGAGCAAGGCATTGTTTATCTACTTTAGCCCCTAAGACTTAAAATACATCTTTTATTGCAACAGAGTTTGCTTCATTCAATCAAGGGTTGTGGTAGTTAATAGTGATCGAATTGGGATGATCTTCTGAGTGCTCGTGATGCATTGTGTGATTATAGTGCTGTGACTGAATTCTTTTATTTATCTCAAGATTGTGAACTGCTAGTCATTCTGTGGACTGTCAATATCTGTCGGATTTCTGGGAGAATGGATGAATGTATAATTTGGGCTATTACAGACAGACATGCACTATAGATTATTGTTGTGTAGTTCATTAAATAAGGATATTAAAATTTTTTTTTTGTTGTATTTGTAATGCATAATAAGGTGAAAATCAAATCAGTCAGTTGGTCAGAATAGGTGTCAGACAGGGAGAAAATGTGTGGATTTTTGATGGTCAGGGAAGTACAGATGGGATATATATAGTTTTATAACATGAGTGAACTAAATTATAGTATGGAAGAGGCTCAGATAGCAAAGATGGCACCATCAGACATGGACATGATAATGCAGATGTTGAAAAGGTTCAGAGAAGATGTAAGGAAGATAGGAAGCAGTTCATAGAAAGTTTAAGAGATGATAAAAAAGGCATAGAAAGTGTAGAAAGTTTAAAAGAAGAGGATAAGAGGAGTGAAGATGAATTAAAAGAAAATATCAATAGCTCTGTTGAAAACAACAGTAAAATTCCTATAGCTTTGGGAAATAAAATAGAGAAACATGGGAAAAGTGCCTCAATTCCTGGAGTTGATAATCTTTATAAAGAAGAGGATAGAGAGGTTATCATGGGATTAGAAGCTACTGTAAAAGTAAAGGGGACAGTAACAAGTACTGAAGAGTATCAGATTCGAATAAAGAAGGAAGCGCTATCAGGTATAAAATTGACCAGACTGATGGAAGATTGTATGTATCAAAACATACAAGAAGATTATAACAATTGCAAAAGAAATAAGGAAAGTCTGGAACAAAAGATTTGTCGTTCTGTGAAAAGATGGATAGAAAGTCTAAGAGAGGATAGCAAAAAGAGTGCAGAAAGTATAGTAGAAGGTAGTCAGATATTAGAAGATAATGCTGAAACCTCTTTAGAAGATAGAGCAGGAGAGATGGGTGAATATGTTAGAATTGTAAAATGGAAAGGTAGTTAGAGCTTACCAGTTTTAAAAGATAATCTGGATAGTCCGCCCACTGATAATAAAGAAAATAATAAAAAATTAGATACACTGATAGAGAATAGGCTCCAAGAAGTAGAAAGGCCAATAGTAGCCATAGTACCAAATCTCCCAGTAAAGAAAGTAAATGAGTTGATGACCAAAGAGCAGATTGGGATAGATCATGAAGTGAAAAGAAGGAAAAGAGAGTTGGAGGAAAAACTTCATGCATCCGATAAGATGATTGAGTTAAGAGAGGCAACAGGGGAGATGAAACCAGATATTTTAGAAAGAGAACAAAAGTTTCAACAGTCTGTAGTTCTCAATCTAGTAACAAACCAGCATGTGTGGTTTCAAAAATCTGTCTTCTTAAATAGATTGGAGATACCTTATATATGGTATAGAGAGTCAATCTCTCTGAAGAGTTTAAATGTCCATTATATATCATACAGAGAATCAATCTCTCTGAAAAATTTAAATGCTCTGGAAACTTTAAGTGTGCCTTATATTTGGTACAAAGATTCAACCTTTCTAGAAAATTTAAAAATAAATTATACGTGGCCCAGAGAATCAATCTCTCTGGAAGATTTAAGGATGAATTATATATGGTACAGAGAGTCGATCTTTCTGGAAAGTTTAAAAATAAAGTATGTATGGTATAGAGAATCAATCTCTCTGAAAAACTTCAAGGCATATTATGTATGGTACCAAGAGTCCATATTTCTAAATGGAGTTTGTAATAGGAGGTTATATAAAATAAATCCTCCAGATATGTTTTATAAATATCCAGTCAAGATGAAAAATGGAAAACAGGAACCCTTGCTGATTAAAATCCCTTTGCCTATTACCCTTGAGGAAATAAATAATGATGATGACCTTAATAAGGCTCGAGTCCAACTTAAACTCATGGGTCAAAAAAGGGTAAAGCAATCCAGAACCAAACCACATCCATTTAAGATCAATGATCTTGTGCTGGTACGCCCCCCTCATGTTAGCAACCCCCAAAGAAACAAATTTAAAAAGTTTCTGCATTTGTATGAAGGACCATTCCATATCACTAAAAAGATAGGAGAGAATGCCTTTATGCTTGCTGCTCTTGATGGGAATAAGGGGACCTATAATGCTAGGAGTTTGATCCCTTATACTTCAGCAGAATAGCCTGGCAAAGATCTCCAAATAAATTATTTTTAGGTTTTCTAATGAAAAATATATTTACCAGTAGTTAATTTTTTTTTTATATATATATTATAAGTGTTTATTATTATTAGTGTATTTATTAGTTAGGATTTTTTTTTAAAAATATAGTTAAAACAAAAGTGCTGATGATTTTATCCGAAGGGGGAGAAAGTTGTGCCATTACAATTTGGTCACTAGCTAAATTTATAGTAATGTGCATGTAGAAAGGGTAAACCAAAAATCATCATCACAATTTTATATAACCATAAAAGAAGCTGTAGGGCATCCAAGTTCAAACCCTACCAGATCAAAATCTTAAACACTTTAGACAGAGAATGGGTCAACAATTACATGCTTTACTTGTTTGTGTGTTGATAGAAAGGTAATACACACATTTAAACTATTTAATATTTAATTTTTCTTTAAAAAGCAAAGTTATAATACATACATATAGGCAATGTATGTGTAAATTATTTAATTGTTTTATATTTCAAATATTAAACATTTTAACTTTCTTTAAAACTAACCTATGCTTGATCAATTCTAATATTTTATTCTATGCTTTTATTTTGCTTTTCTTTAATTATAAGTGGGATTTAAAAGTTACAGATTTAATTAAATAATTGGGTTATAATTACTAAGCTAGCAATTATATTATTTAAGGTTAGTTTATGAATGATTTGAAAGAATGAAGGATGTGTGTACATTACATACAGAAATTTACATTTACTAAATATTGAAAGAAAAGGAAGTATTAAATCTGTCAAATTATTTTTTTTGTACAATTGTTTGTTAAAAGAGGAAATCTGTTTAATCAGATATCAATCTTTGTAGCAATTTTTTTTTGTAAATAATTGTTTTTCACTTTGGAAGCTTATAATGGGTCAGAGCTCTAATTTTGAAATTGTCTTATCTCAAGATCTAAAGAAGGAAGCTCAAAGATTTGAAATGTTACCTGGATGTTAAAAGAGAAAAAAAGGAAATAAGGATTGAGTCTATTTTTTTTTAAACAAAAGTGTCTGGAAAAAGGATTAAACTTTTCAGTTGAAAAATAATTTAGTTGAAAATAAATTAGAGATCTAATTAAAACAAATTTGTCCAAAAATAGCAAGTGATGCTATCTCTGATTGGTTAAGTTAGCTAAAAATTGGATATAAAAAGCTGTCTTGAATTATTATTATGATTATTGTTTATGATTCAGATTATTAAACTATCCAATTGAATGCTGAAAATATAAGAAATGTCTGGCTAGAAAAATTATATGTATGTCCCATCGGTTCCGGACCATCTGGGGAAGCTGCACATCACATAGGAAAGAAAAGATGTGTCTAAAATAATATTCTACACCTTTCAACTGACCAGAGAAATAAGATGTTTTTTTTATAGAAGGAAGAAAGCATTCACCTGCATTCAAAGAAGATGAATTAATCTACTGATAAATATTAATCATCAAGTCCAATTAATTGTTACAACAACTGATTTTAAACTCAAGAAAATTTATAAATGTGAAAAAAACTGCTGTATTTCATCCACATGCTTGACAGGAAGAGAAGAAAAATTAATATAATGATTTCCAAATTGTCCACTAAAGCAAATAACCTCAATAGAGTCATCATCATCAAATAGTTATACACCTCAAGAAAGAGATTGTTCCCATGTAAGATGGAAATGGTAGCTGCAGAAATATAGACAATATACAAGACAAGTTTGAACCCTTGGAAATTTGCCACAAACAAAAGATCGGTAATATGACTTTTTATATCTATTTTCTTTATGATATCAGTCTTAATAAACATTTTAGCAATAAAGTGGTATATTTTATTTAAAGAACTTTTAAAGACTATTCAGATCAATTAAAAACAAGAATGTCTTACTAATAATAACTTTGAGCTTCATAAATTATCTTGAATGTATGAAAATTATTTGTTTATTAATTTTACAGTTATGAAAAATATTAATGTGTAAAACAATTTTTTTTTTATGGTATTATGATTTTAGTTTTAACTAATATATTATTATTATTTTGGTTTTGAATAATATTTTGTTATTATGGGATAAAACACGCACATACATAATGGTATTTTTATATGTGTATAATTGCGACTGAATGTGAAATAATGAGTAGTATTGGAATATTAGATTATTTTGTTTCAAGTTAAGTATAGATTTCAGCGCTTGGAAGGGAGGGGGAGATAATGATTTACAACTCTTTTCTAAAACTTGCTCTTTCAATTCTACTAACATTTTTTTTTTTACATTCTATTTACATGTTGGATTTTAAAGTATGTGTGCTAATGAGCAGATAATATTTTCTTTTTTCTTGAAATACTTTTCTCATGGAGTGAAAATCATGGTCAATGTGACGTCCAACTTAATACAAAATACATTTGAAGGGAAAGGGGGAAGAACTTAAAATTAATCTGAGGATTGTAATATAATCAATTATTATTATTATTATTATTCATGTCAATTTTCATCTTTATCTAGAAATTTTTCTGTATATGTTAGAAATGTAGTAATAAATATTAGTTTGTTTTATTAAATGAGGCGTATAGATATCATTAGGTGTAGTCTTTGTTAAGTGTGATTATTCATCATCATCAATGGTTGAATATTAGTTATTTAAGATATAAGTAAATATGCTAAAATTAAGCAATAATTATGAATTTCTTTATAAAAATTAGTTTTATGTTTAGGCTTAGTCCTAGAGCTGTAGTTGAAGCCCTTGTCATTATCGTTATTATTATCATCATCATCATCATCATCAACGTTTTAATTAATGAGCTGTTTAACTGTTTAAAGGCCATAAATAAATATTGATTTTATAATATTTAGTGATCTCTTAGTATTATTAAAACCACATCCCATCATCTATTTCATGCAAGGATGAGTGAATTGCCATCCTAAATTAGTTATATATAATCTGAGCTAGTAAACTTATAAAAACATTGAAACACATTTGTTATGCTAAGATCTGAGAAATGATTTATGTCTAATATACTCCACTTTAGTTTATAGTTGTTTTACTTTTACCTAAATATTAGTGCGTATAGTGATATGGCTCAAAAAGCAAAATCTTCCATTTTTATTAGAAATAAAGTACCAAAAAGGGGATTCAAACCCGGTACATGTGAAAGGTTATTAGATATAACCATGTCTAGATTCAGATAATCTAGTGGCGCCCTGCTAGACCATATTCACTTAGTATTTGTTTAAACATGCACTTAACATCAAACCAAGAAATGAAAGTGGATAAGATCTACTGTCTGTATACCTGAGTTATATTTTATTGAAATTACTAGTGTACTCACTTCACATGATTTCCATATACCTGAGTCAAAATACAATGGTTATTAACAATTTGCTTATAATTCTTGATATTTGGACTCCTTTACTTATGATCATTCTATGGACTACTCAGGTATGGTAATATCTATTTGAACTCTTTAATTATGTTACAATATATATATATATATATATATATATATATATATATATATAATATACATGGTTTAACCCAAAAAACTATATATATATATATATATATATATATATATCAGTAGAATTTCCAAAGTACAAACATATTTCATCCACATGCCATGCACAGTCTTAGAAGTGTTTTCAAAAAGCTTGCCAATGATAATCCATTTGCTATCCAGTATTGATAGATAGACGAGTATGTGGATGTTAAAAATTACAGGGAAAACTAAATGAAAAACTTTCTAAACTTTCACTCATTAGAAAATGGCTTAACCTGAAGAACAATTCTTTCTTCTTTATTATTTCTTCATGTAAAACTGTTGAAGGGATATTTGCTCTGCAGTGGGTTATTTAAAGCCTGCTTTATCCATGATAATAGTAGTTTTGAAATTGTCAAGCACAACAAATACTTCAACAATAAATCATATGATGAATTTAACAATGATTAATTTTTTGAAAAATGGATACATATTCAACTCCATTTGTTTAATCATAGTTGTATAAAATAAATAAATAATTAAATGCTTTTATTACTTGGGAGTTCCCATAAAATTTGGATACTTGGGTGTAGTCTGTGAATTAAGAGGTTCTTAACCTTTTTTATAGCTGAAATTTTTTTTTGCAGTCAAATAGAAAGAATATGTTTCTTTTCAGAATGTACAGATAGTTTTATAACTCAGGAATCACACATAAAAGTATCTGCTAAACTACTGTAATTAATTCAATGTATGGACGAATGTAGTGACTTTTTGAGATATGCAAAACTAATGTGATATAAAATAAATGTTATCATAATTTATTGCATATATTCATGACTGTATTTCCTAAGATAATGAAGCCAATCACTCAAGTATATTTATTATATAATCATGGATCAATATACTTATCAGAATTTTTGTATTTGATTATGAATGATGTTAAATTTTAATAGAACACATCACAAATTTGATATCAGAATTGAAAATCTTATATCAATAAAGGCTGATCAATACTACTGTTTAATAAAAGTGTTGACTTCAAACAAGTAATTATAATGCAATAATGATTAATTAGTAATTCTTTATTTACAATATTAACATATTTCATTCTCAAGCTAATTAAATTCAATAACTTGTTTCAGTTGTTATTTTTCATAATTATAAAAGTCAATAATAAACAACATAATATACCACCATAATTAAGAGGAAGTAGTGGTAAGTTTTATTCAGATAATTGGTTGTGGATTAATGTTCATTTTATTCACACTCTGGTTTATGATACCAAATTGATCTATCATGATTATTTAATAGGAAAATATCAAAACATCATGTGATCATCATTTCATATGTTTACACAGGCTGTTAATAACAATAGCAAACTCTCCATACTGTAGTGTCACCAAGAGCAAACCTTACTAATCAAGAGATGCAAGAAGAGTTGTACTTAAAATCTTTATCCAGTGCCTATTCATCCAATATGGCTGCTGGATTGTTGCATTAGATCCTAATATCTAGGTGCAGTGATTTCAAGGCACAAACTTTTTGCATCCAATGATTACTAAGACTTGCACTTGGTGGCACTACTGTATGGAGTATTAGCTACAAAGATTATGTTGTGGAAATGGGATGGAGTAGAATATGGGAAAACTTAGAGTGGGGAATGGAAAATGAAGTGGCTAACAGGTTTATCTGGGCATAATTGCTGAGATATTCTTGACTTCATTCAAGGAGAAGCCACATTACATCACATTATTATTATTTAATAGTAATTGCATTCTTCACAATTAAACCTATATAGGGTTACCTGTATCAGCCCAATAATCAACTGTTTGGATTTAGATTGATAGTTCATCAATAAATCACATTGCACATTAAAGTTTTCTGTCTGTGCCTTATTTTATCAATGTCTTTTGATAGCTGAGAGTTGACCAATCAAGCTTGACCAATTTGAAATTATTTTTTTGACAATTTTGCTATATTTTTTTGTCTTTAATATACTTATGAAATAAAGTTAAGATATAAAACAATGGTAGAAGAATACTATGACTAAGAAATGGTTATTCTTGGGATAATTTGTTATCGCTAACCATTCCTTTAACACTTTTATAGGTTAGACTTAAAATAACAATGTAAATATTAGTATACTCTTCAATTTTAACTAATTTTGTCATCTAAGTAATAATCTATGTATTGATTACTGAATCTTAGGTAGCATAAAAGCTGAGAGAATAAAAGAATATGCTAATGAACAGCAAAGTATAAGCAAAGATCATATAATGACTTGTCCATGTAAAATCTTAGGGTAAAATTTAATAAACTCTGATATTTAGAATTACATTAGAAAATAATAAAGTCAATTTTGCTAATTTTTCTTAAGTTTTGCAATCAAACAGAGAACAAATTACTTTTTGATTATAACTATTTACACTGAATAAACTCAAATATTTTATATTTGAGCGTTAAATGGCTTAAAATAAAATTTCCAGTAATAGTATTTTATATGGATGATGGATTTATTTGAGTTTTCATTTTTATATGAATTTAAATAATCTTTTTTCTTAATACCGTTTATAAGATTAATTCCATTTGAGCTGATTAACATTTTTTTTTTTTTTTTAAAAATAGTTTTGAACATTTTTAAAAATATATATTAGTTTTTAATTTGTTATTAGACAGAACATAATTAGTTTTACTTAAATAAAATAAGCTGACTTTAAAACTATGTGATGCAGATTAAATACCAAAACAACATTTATTACTTAATGAAGTAATATTTTAATAGATTATATTTTATCAATACCCACCACCCCGCCATTTTCATATATATATATCTTAATTATTTATTTTTTAATTTAAATATTTTAGAAACATTTCATCTGGGTAAAAATGTTGCCACAACAACATCACATTAGTTTCTCATATGCTTCATAAAACAATTTTCTTTATTCTTTTTTAAATCCATCTATAGTAAACTTGAGTAATCTATATATACCAGATGAAGATATAGTTCTAAATTATCCACATCACCATACCAGCTTCTAGCTCTTATCATCGTCAATGAAAACATACAATCCAAAGTTGAAATAAAAAATAAAACAAAACTAAGTTTTGAATTTAAGCCAACTTGATTGCATAAATATATAGATTTGATATCATGTCAGTTTCTCTATATTTTTGATTCTCCAATTTAATGTCAACTTTAATCTTTTCACTTTGGCTATGAGGTTTAATAGCAACAACAATATTAAAATACTCGTACCTTGCAAAAACAGTTATCTTTACTCTACCTTGGAGCTATCCACTATAAGCTTAAGTAATCAATGAACAATAGTATGAAAACATTGTTAATATAGTTACTGTATCAATTGGTATTTAGTGATTACTATAGTTTATAATAGATTGTTTTAGAATGAATAAAGAGAATTGTTCTTAGAAGAATAAGCATAAATATATATGAAAGTCATCTGACATTCTTGTTAGTTTTAACCTTCCTAGGTGATGGATAAAAAAAAAACCTACCATTGGCATTAAACTAAAGTATTTACATTATATAAAAATAATCTTCTTAACACACATACATAAAGATATGATTTGGCTTGGGTTCAAAATCCTGATGTTTTATTTTAATTTGGCTTATTAATTTGACTTGCATAGAACAGTAAAATATGGCTTCTGGATAAATTAGTTCAAAGCTTTGAGTCCAAAGTTCTCAATAATGAAGACATTGGAAATTTCTCTGAAGATAATGGTAATATAGTACTGTAGTATATGTTTACCAATGATTGCTTAAGCTGCCAGTAGATAACTCTAGAATAGGATGAATAAAACTTCTCTTGGGAAGAAATACATTATGCCCATAATAGAGTAGGCTTATATTTATACCCCAAAACTGACCATAGTGATTCAGCATCAAACCATGAGCATATAATTCAATCACTGTCAATGGTAATACATCATGCTTATAATTTTCCTAATTTAATTCATTTTAGAATGGTGCTTTTACATCTAAATGTAAACATGGTTCAGAATTTATAACAGTCAACATTTAACACTTCCTGCTATAAAAGTAAAGGCCATATTGTACTCTAATCATTTTTTTATTTCTTCAGCATCAACATTTTTTTGACCATTCAAGTTAACTTTGACATTTATCATCCATATGAAAATAGCTTTGCACCCATTTACTGACAGTCTTGAAAATTTTCTTTACCTGAATTTAGAATGAAGCTGTGTTTATTTATTTTAGTATTACTTGCATTCTTTTCTACTTCTGTTGTTATAAAATGAGTCACGTAGTACTATTTCTTTAAAATTTCCAGCTTTTGATAATTAAATAAATACTGCATTCTCTTTTATTTGTTTGTGTTTTATTATATTCTAATTGTATTTCAATAAATACATGAACTTTTTTAAATTTGTAAATTTAACTTTTATTTTTGTTTCAATTTTCTATTTTGGTTTTTGTTCGATGGTTTTGAAAGCATTTCATTTCGAAAAGAACCAAAATGATTTTTTCCCTTTTCTTTTCAAATTTCCAGTTTTTTTTTTTTGCATTATTAACTTCATAACTGAGTTTTTATTTCAACATTTCGAGAATTCAGTTAAAAAAAATTTATATTGTGAAACTTAGTAATGTTTAGCATTATTTGAGTTTTAGCAGCTTGTATACACATAAAATAAAAGATGATCATGTAATGTTTTAATGGTTTAATACCAATCTTAGCCCAAGGATAAAGGTGCATATGGCTATTAAAAAAACCCAAAACACCAAAATATATAAATACTGGGTACTTTTGAGTTTTCAGAACAACCAAGATGGCAGCCTGTATTTCATTAACAATCTTCTGACATTTACAAAATTAATGTTAAATTAAAAAAAACAACATAAATTCTGATCAATTTCGTTAAAAATCTTTATTTTAATTTTTTTTTTTTACTTTCAAAAATGTCTTAGTTACATTTACAAAAATAAATCAAATATATATGTATAAATACAATATTTACAGTTTATTCATGTTGTCAATGTGCAATCTGTAATGGCTCCCGAAATAGCTACAATCTCCCAAAGATCTTAATTGTCAAATTATAAAAAAAGAAGTAATGTAAAATTTCAAAAAAAGTAATAAATTTCGATAAATTTCCTATAAATTCTGATAAATCTCATGAAGAATATTTATTCCAATTCTTTGTTTTGTTTATATTATAATGTGGATGTCATGAGACATTCTTAATGTTGTAACTTTTGGTTCAGCATGTTTCTTTTTGGTCACAGGTTTTTTTTTTTTGGTAAATTGTGATAATGATTAAAATTTGGGATTTTTCTCTCACAGAACAGGATGCAGTGGAGTATTTACAAAAAGCATTTATCTAATTCTTAAATATTAAGAATTAGATAAATGCTTGGCTTGAGTTAATATTTTGAATCTTATGTCCTAGCTCCTCACTGATGAGAGCTATAGCTCGAAACCAGTCTGGGGATGGGGACCATCATAGATAAAAGCTTCATGTATTTTCTCTTGTAGCATTTATCATAAAAAAAAAGCTTGTTTAGAGCTAGTAGCAGGCTCTTTATATAATACATATTTGTAATACAAGCTATATAGGTCATGTGATATATGACTGATTTTTACTATTATAATTTTGCTATTAGGGCTTTGGCTATATTAAATTGCTAAGCCTACTAATATATGGGATCTCTGAATTTAGTTCAGGCTCATATAGTTTCTTTGGTTAAAGAGCTGAGTTTGAAGACATGTAGGTGTCTGAAGATTTGGATCTTTTTCTTAATATTTAAGAATTAGATAAATGCTTGGCTTGAGTTAATATTTTGAATCTTATGTCCTAGCTCCTCACTGATGAGAGCCATAGCTTGAAACCGGTCTGGGGATGGGGACCATCATAGATAAAAGCTTCATGTATTTTCTCTTGTAGCATTTATCATAAAAAAAAGCTTGTTTAGAGCTAGTAGCAGGCTCTTTATATATTACATATTTGTAATACAAGCTATATAGGTCATGTGATATATGACTGATTTTTACTATTATAATTTTGCTATTAGGGCTTTGGCTATATGAAATTGCTAAGCCTACTAATATATGGGATCTCTGAATTTAGTTCAGGCTCATATAGTTTCTTTGGTTAAAGAGCTGAGTTTGAAGACATGTAGGTGTCTGAAGATTTGGATCTTTTTCTTAATATTTAAGAATTAGATAAATGCTTGGCTTGAGTTAATATTTTGAATCTTATGTCTTAGCTCCTCACTGATGAGAGCCATAGCTCGAAACCGGTCTGGGGATGGGGACCATCATAGATAAAAGCTTCATGTATTTTCTCTTGTAGCATTTATCATAAAAAAAAGCTTGTTTAGAGCTAATAGCAGGCTCTTTATATATTACAAAAAGTGAAATAAAAATTACTGGGGAACCATGCGACAAACCCAGGATTCCTATTTATCAGAATTTATGTGGTATTGACTGCAGCATCAAGAATTATTGGTAGTGATTTTTGAAGCCCTTAGAGATTGCACTGCCAACATCAGTAAATTGTAAATATTGTATTTATATATATATATATATATATATATATATATATATATATATATATATATATATATATATATACTTGGTTCATTTTTTGTAGATGTAGATAACACACCATAAGGGGAGATTATAGGCCCTTCACTCATTTTTGGTAAACATAACTCAGACATCTTCAGGAGATTGTAAACCATCCCTCTTATTTTTTTCAGAAAGTAAATATTAAAAAAAAATTGAAATAAAGATTGTCAATTACAATTTATTACTTTGTTTTAATTTAACAAAAAAAAAATGAAATAAAGATTGTTAATGAAATTTATTCCTCGTTTTTTAAAAATTAACATTAATTTTGTAAATGTCATTGTTAATCAAAGTTAGCCATCTTGGTAAGCCTCAAAAATATATATTTATCAAAAATACAGACTACCATTTTGGTCATTCTGAAAACTCACAAGTACTGAATACTGAACTGACAAGCAGATTAGTTTGGATTGAAACCATTATTGTGTTTTCAGTTTGGAATAATTGTTTTATACTTAAGCAAAGAGATAAAGAATGCCTTCTGGAAGGATGCATTAAACCAAAGATCCAGATGCATTGCTCTGAGATACAAGGCTCATCATCAATGAAATCCATATACTCTAGAAACTAATATGGGGATATTAGTTGGAAAAGCACTAGATAAAGATTTTATTGCATAACCTTATATAACCTATGGATTATTAGAATTTGCATTATCTAATGCTATTGGGTGAGAGAAAAATGTTACTGGTTTTGCATTATTTGAGTTTCTGAAAACTTAGAAATTTTATATTTTTTCTCTATTGAATATATATATTTAAATTAATATTGTTGCCCTAAGCAATAACAGAACTATTAGGCTCAAGAGTTAAAGTTTCCTGAATTGAAGCTCAAAACTGTCACTTCTGATTGAATGTCACATGACCATTAGCAAGAGTTAACAGGGGGAGTTGGTTTTCAATACTTTCATCAGCTAGTAAACTTGTTTCACACAAATTGCATATCATTGTAGAATTCACTTGAGTTGGATTAATAAAATTTAATTGCTTGTAACTGCTATGTGGAGGAGCTATTAAAAGCATATAAAATCTTTATTTTTGACTGTTTAACAATGCTTAAAGAAAAAAAAAGCATGTTCTTGTTCTGATGATAATAATCTTTTGACTCAAAATATTTAATTTTGTATATATTTCATTTTGCTGAATATAGCTATTTTAAAGATTAATGCTACCCTGTGAAGTATAGTATAATGAGTATCGAGCATTTTGATAGCTTAAGTTTCCTGGATTGGTGATCAACCTGTTACTTCTTGTATTGAATTAACTTCTAATGATAACAAAAATATTAATTTAATCATGGGTAAATGATTCATAAGCTTGTAAATAGTTAATAAAAACAATGTATGATTTTTCTCTAAGCTGTGAATATAATAGTAGATACCCATATCCTATGGGTAAGAGAACAAACAGATATTACTGACCTCATTGAAAAAATTAAAAGACTGAAGTGGAGTTGGGCTGAACATATTGCTAGAAGAGATGATAATAGATGGACAATTGAAATCTTAAACCAGATTCCAAGATATTGTAAAAGACCCAGAAAAACCCACATGTGAGATGAATAAATGAAATAAGAGAGTGTGCAGGGATGATGTGGATAAAAAAAGCTAAAGGTCGGAGAATATGGATTGAACTTGGAGAGACTATCCTGCAGTGGATTGATAATGGTTGATGATGATGATGACACATATCCTCTTTCTCTGAAAACCTATAGGAATAAACTGGTCCCTTACTGTCCCAAATGATAGAATAATTCACAGAGGTAAAATTCTCAATACAGTAGCACCACTCAGTGCAATCCAGAGAAATCATGGATGCAGAAAGGTTTGCACTGAATGGCACTACTGTATGGAGAGTTTTGCCTTTATGAAAACAGCTTGTGTAAGTATAAAAAATGGTAATCATGTGATGTTTGATAGGAGAATTAATTTTCTTACCCTAAATTTAATGAGTCAGAATATTAACTTTTATACCAGCTGAGACATAAGAATAAATTATCACTTTACTTTTACAGGTTATGGGGCAAAGTGGTTTTTTACATTTGTAGTGCTAGAACATTGCATAAATGGTTGAGATATTTAAGCTGCATTTTTGAATAATATTTAATTATTTCAAAGACTTCACAGGAATGATTTTTGTATGCTAAACAGATTTATGTTCATATAATTTATCTAGTCTTTTAAGGTATACTGTTAGGTTCTAATAAGATGACACATACTGACCATTGGTCTTATCCTTACCAATATTTTGAGTAATTATTGAAGACATTTTTCAACTATTTAATTTCCCAAAAGTCTTGAAAGACAAATACTTTCTTGTTAAAAATTATTAGACAGATTATTCCACACAGTTTATTGCAATCTCCAAAAATCAAAAGTTCATAGGTCAATTCTCAGTAACAAAAAGAGTACAATTAATTGATTGAATGGAAATGTTGGACTTAACCTATCCCTTAGAAGCTCAAGCATCTCATAGCTTTTCAAAAACTATATAATATTTTTTTATTAAGTTTAGGTGAAAATTTATATAGTCTATAGAATTTGTGAACAATATCCAATCACTGACTTAGTTTTTGGCTTGCTTAACTTATTTAATTTTAGTAAATATTAATGCTATTGTTAATTTGTTCCATTCAGATTCCAACTTTGGTTTTGTATAAATATGTGAGTTATGTCTTTAATTAAATTGTATGTATTCTTAACATCTAATTTTTTGGTCTTTTTTTCTGGACATTTACAATGTCAGTGCTATATTTACTATTTTCATTTGCAGCACCTTATTTAACAATAAAATCTTTATTTTTGCATCTCTGTGAGCAATTTTTTTTGTCAACAATATGTCCAAAAGTGATAATCACTTTATTTTTGAGGTATCATATCCCTCTTTAATAGTAAAGTCTTAACAAAAGTTCATTTGAACAATGAACCTTTTAATATGAATATGTATATTCATACATTATTAAAAGAGTAGCAACTCTCTCCATATAGTAGTGTCACACAGTGAAAACCATAGTAATTAGTGGTTACTAAAAACCTTGTGCATCAAAATTCCTATAATTAAACAAAAAGATAAAAGGTGGCTGCCTTAAGGCTGAATTAGATTCAAAGATCTAAGTGCAGTGCTCTCAGATTTAGCTCCTCACTGATAAAAGCCACAAGTTAGAAACTAGTTGGGAGGGGGATATTGGATGAGTAGGTGCTAGATAAAGATTTTGATGTACAGACTTTCTAACATCCATTGATTACTATGACTTGCACCGAGTGACACTATTAAATGGTGAGAGTTGCTGCAGTTTTAATAAATTGCATAATCACAAGAAACGATAATCATGCAATGTTTTAACTGATTCATGCATTATTATAGAATTTATAGAAATCTTTGATCTTGATAGTTTGCATTTTTTTAGCTTTCACACTGTTAAATTATAAATTTTTTAAGCTGCTTTTGGCCTGTAAAATAATTTTTAACAATTAAATTTTTGTACTAGTTAAAAATGACCAGAAGAAATAATAATGATAATGGTAAACTTATATACAGGAAATATTTACAATGTTATAAATATACCTGCTTAAGATTTTTCAACCTTATTCTTTTCATTTATCAAAAAAGAAACTCTATTTGGACTGGAAGATTTAAGAATAGAAGGCTGATCTATTCTTAATGATTTTTGAAATATAGAAGGTTAGGTGTATTGTGTTTATTGACAGTTGATAATAGAGGCAAGTAAGTTGTTTATTTCTACTTTATTATATATATTCTCATGAATAAATGATGAAATCGTATTATTTCCAGGAGCTTCTGTGTAGTAAAAATATAATAGCTAAATAGCTAATGTTTCAATCCAATAATAAGTACTTTCCTCAGAGCTTCTCCTTTATTAAATCATAAAAATGTATGTGGTGAGATTTAAAATGATTGTTTTTTCTTTGTTATTTCCTCCTTATTCTCAAATTCTATTGGTTGAAAAGTTTTAAAAAATATTTTGACCTCCAATAGCTTTTTCGAGATATAGTTAATTTTCTTCAACTCATACTTTTCATTTATGCTCTTAGGTCTTTTAAAATCAAATTCATCAGCTATTTATATACACATTACATTAATTAACCATAATATCAATTTTAATAAAACATGTATTTTGGCAAAAATTGAACAATATGACCAGAGACTGCTAAGGGAAGCTATACAGATTTTTAAAGGTGTGAATTGAAAAAATTAATATTATTCAAAAAAAAAAATCTATTGGTGAATAAAATATTTTTTAAAACTTCTCAACCAATAGAATTTGAGAATGAGGAGAAAATAACAAAGGAAAAAAATAACGATTTTAAATCTCACCACACACAGTCTTAAGATTTGATAAAGAAGAAGCTCCAAGAAAAGTAATCATTATTGTAATGAAACAGCAGCTATTTAGTTATTATATTTTATTACATGGAAACTCCCAGAAATAATACTATATGTGTGTGTGCTTATAATTAACTGACTGTTAATAATAATTTATAAAAGATTGCTAAAATTTAGACTCTGTCTCTATCTTTTATTTAATTGATTATAATTTCAAAATTAACATTATCTTAATTAAATCTGGCTTGAATTTTATTACATTCTTAATTTTAGAATTTTACTGCAAAGTAACCTTTATTTAAACCAGATTCAGAAATATATGGCTGCCCTGTTTATAATGGTTTTCTAACATAGAGAAGGTAGGTGTGTTGTATTTATCAACAACTGATGGGGAAAGAGGTTGTCTACTTTTGCTTCTATTTAATAATAATAATAATAATAATAATAATAATAATAATAATAATAATAATAATAATGATGATGATGATGATAATAATAATAATAATAATAATAATAATAATAATAATAATAATAATAATAATAATAATAATAATAATAATAATAATAATAATAATAATAATGATGATGATGATGATGATGATGATGATGATGATATATTTAGGCAGTCAAATTTATGTAATTTTAGTACCCGGATTGGCAGACTGCAGAGCCAAAGATTTCAGAATCATTTCTCATCTAAATAAAGCAATAAAAAATTAAGCAAAATAATTGTGTTCTATAACTATTTGAGTACTTGAATGTTATGTGATGCTCCAATATACCAATGTACAGTGACATATTTATTTAATAATATTAAAAAAAGATAATTAAAGTGTATTGATTAATATTTAATATTTTAAGAGGTGATAAAATCTGCAAGTGTCATCCATATTTCATTTTAACTAAAGATCTCACTCATGTCATCATTCAACTACAAAGTAAAAGATAATGGAATCAATTTTATACATAGCAAGAGTTGTTTATAAAAAAAGTAATATAGAAAATGACATTTGCAAAATTCAACATCAAATTCACACAGATGTTTTTATGCTCTGATTCACCTTAAACAATATTTGCAAGCAGTATTTCTAGGTATTCATTTTAATACCCTGATAAATATTCAAACCATCATAAATGTAGTAATAAATAAATTAAACAGCATAAATTAGTGTATAATATTTTATGGGACAATGAACTCCAAATGCTATTAAATGTTTTACACCATTATTTACTCACAAAGCAGATGAAAGTTGATCTAATATCATCTAATCCCTGAGTTCTGTATTTGAAATTCGAGGCTATAGAAATAATTCTGTAAAATTAAGATTGAATCTCACAATCAGCCTGATAAATGAATGAAAAAATAATCCAGTGGCTTTATTGCTTGTGAGTTCATAAAGTTAGAATACCAGAAGTGTCAGAGTTGGGCACAGTCCAAGAACCTAATCTCCAGAATTTGATCTCCTATTAGGGAGATAGAAAAGTTTTTTCCAGCATGGTTTTGCATAATGATAGAAAGTCAGCTACTGGAATATAATGTCCTCAGATTGATTATAATCCAGTCATTTTTTGGTATTTAAACCTATTAACTTCTAACAAATAAAGCTATTCCATTATTATTATTATTTGTTCTAATAAATTCATTAGGCTATAAATGACATTGGTTCCAATTTTGTCTGTTTCGTAGTTGAAAAATGATGTGAATAAAATGTTTATTAAAATTTAATATAGTTAGTACTTGGGGAATTTCATTGTCTTTTAAAATGTTACATATTTATTGAGATCATTTAATCCTTAACATCTACAATGTAATATAGCAGCACTTAGATTACATCTTAGTATCTCATACTGATAATAAAATATGTATTTGTTTTATATAAATATCATTTTTAATTTAACTTTTTTAAAAGCATTATTTATATAAGTATTAAATTGTACAAAAAAATAAAAAAAAGTGTAATAAGAAAATAAAATAAAATTACTTTTGTTTTACTGGATTCAGTTGACATATTTTTATAATCAGTGATTTTAATGAAATAAATTTGCTACATACTATTGTTGCCATTGGTTACAACAATATTTATAATATTTTTATTAAAAAATAGCAAAAAACCATCATTTGAAAAGATGAAAAAAAAAATAGCTGTCTAGACTATAACTACTGCTAAATGAGAAAGACTAAGGCTATAAAATTAAAACTATGTGAGATAAATTTAAACCAATTTGATCTTGCTAAATAGACATATTTAGGATACTGAGATGAACACCTGTTCAATTTAAAAAATAATATGAAGTTAAGCCTTTTGAACTTTGATGTGGGTATTACATGCCAGTAATAATAATTACAGGTTAATTATTCTATTACATATATGATAGAATTGGAAACTTACAAGTATTAAATGAGTACTTGGAAATTATTTAAGATCAATTTGAATTAGATTGAAGAAATGTCTTTATAAATTTGATACTAAATATCACAATTATCATTGTCCATATTTGCAATAAATAACACAGCCAATAGATGAAATTGATTCCATATCTATCTGCTTTATGATTAAATAATGACTTAAGCAGTATGTTTAGTTAAAATTTAATACAGATGACACTGGAGTTTTTTCATTTTATAGATATATTACTTGTTTTTTTTTTGTAATTTTGATTCTTTCTTACATATATGTTAAATGTATTTTTTTATAGATATGATAACAATTATTAAATTATATTTCATAATTACTATTGATGTTGATAGTAATATTTATTTTCTTTTTTTTTTTGCTACACTAAAAGTTTTTGCATAAGGTTTGCACATATGCTAGTAGCAGCCTGGTTTTTTTTTATCCTACTTAAGCTGATACTGAAATTCAAAATTAAGTTATAATGTTAAACAAAATTAAATCTCTTATAGAGTTATTTTTTTAATAATTAATCTCTTTATTAAAAAAATAATATATTATTTATATTAGTTTATTCTTACAAGTATATAAATATATATTTTAATTTCATATTGCCTTATTTCTTTTTTAATTTTCCTACATTTTAATTTTGAATCCACATTGTTTTGTGTTTAGCAAAATTTTATTATTACATCTTACACAAAGAAGGATCAGTACTTGATTAAATTACTTACAATTTCTTTGCGATATTTTAGACATTGGTTAAAGTATTAATTCCATTCTTTTTCTAATTTTTTTATAGTAGTACTTTTCAATATTGACTATCATATAACATCTTATTAACCATACTGTTTTAAAGCATACATCAAAACCATTGCATGTGGGATGAATATTTTTAGCACTTAAATTTGATTTGCCATTTTAAGTTTATAAGTGGAATGTGAAATATTTTGTATTCTTATTTGTTTAAAAAACTAATTCATTGAATAATGATAAATAGATCTCCTATCAGGCTCGCAAAATACACATGTAGGGGTCACATTCATGTTTAATTTTCTGTTTAAATAAGTCATCATTTTTAGAATGTCATTTGATATACATATAAGTGTGAACCTAGGCCAGCAATTATATGTTTTGGAGATCTTAGTTTTATAGCATAATCTTTAATGGTATAAACTAAACAAAGTGTCACATTTTTCCATCTGTTTAATTTCAATAGTTAAATTAGGACCAGTAATGCACTCTGTGTGTTCCAAAACCATCTACTGTAACTTTGAATAATTAATAGATGTTGGATAAATTAGAAACATCAAATCTAAATCTCCAAAGTAATATTTGCCTATTGGTTACATCAAAAGGAGCATTGAAATTACATTATAAACCCAGCAACTAGCGCTCCAAATACACTAAGGCTCTCCAAATATACTAAAATTTTGGACCCAAACATACATTTTGTAAAACTAATACTAGATGTATTTCTATTTATAATTAGGTGTTAAAAATTGTCTAAGAAAAACTTGGAATGCTTTCCTATAAATAAAAGCTTTTGTTTTGCCATTTCTTCCCTGCTATGCTAAATGTAATCATTGATATTTATTATTATAATGGTAATTGCATAAGTTTTGCATAATTTTCTCAGTTATTAAATAACAAAAATATTTAAAATTAAAATTTTTTATTAGTCATTCATTAGACTAGACATTATCTAAAAATGAATAATATTTCTGTAGTGTAACTTTCACTATACCACTTTCACACAAGGTAATGACAGAGTTTTATCCACTTTTCACACTTTGTAGAGAGATGTAATCAAGAACATATGATGAAGGATATATGATGGACATATAAAAAAGATGAATGATTCCCAAGTTGCACATTTCATGTTAAAAGTAGATAGAAATCAGTCGCTATCTTGCATGAGAGTGGTGTAGTGAAAACTACACTACAGAAATATTATTCATTATTGGATAATCTCTAGTCTAATAAATGGCTAATAAAAATTATTAATATACTTTCATTAAGTGATTTGTGTCAAAGTTGTGAGAGCAGAACATTTGACACTTATCAAACAACTGTAGTAATTTGCTATCTACATATATTCTGATCAATGATAAAGCTACATATAAAAGATGTTGTGGTCTGGGCCAATGATGAGCACTGGTTCAGCATGAAATGTACATCTTGGAAATCATGCATCCTTTTCACCTATCTTTCATCATATGTTTATGATTACACCCTGCCACAAGTTGTTAAAAATAAATAGAAATCAGTCCCTACCTTGCGTGAGCCTGGTGTAGTGAAAATTACGCTACAGAAATATTATATTTAAAATTATTTTCATGCTAAAATTTTAAATTCTTTCGTTTTTTTTTTAAATTAAAATTCTGTCTAACTTCTAGCACTGTTAATTTATTAAGATATAGTCTTAAAAAGACATCTTCTAGTATAAGGTTAGGGTTAAAGGAAGAAAAACTAATAATATGAAGAAAGTAAAAAGAATCAATGCGGTAAATATGTGTTAAAATATAAAGTTGGCTGTTTTTTCAATAAACTTGTAACCTAGTAAAAGCTATACACCTGAAATTAATTAAAGAAAATGATAAACTTTCACAGTGTTTTCTAAGATCTGCATCATGTATGGCCTTCAGTTATTTTAGTTTAGACAGATCTGAGATATTGTGATATTCAAAGGAATAATCGTTCCTCAAAGCCATATTATTTAACAAGACAGCTGTTTCAATTACAAAAAAAAAAAATCTTCTATTGAACATTAGTAACAAATGTTTTATATTCTTAAGGCTTTTTATAACATCTCACTGGATTTCTTTTTGCATCTTTTGGTAATTTAAGAATGATTGTAAACGACCCTCCTCTTCTTATTCACCCTTTAATAATTATGAAATACAAGATAAAAAATTTATGAACTAAGAATCGATATTAAAATTTTTAAAATATTTCTAACACTATATACAAAAAAAATTTTTTTTAAATACATATAATAAACAAATTAGAGAAAACAGAATATAAATTATTTATAATCACGAAATAACTAAAAATTCAATTTAATTTCTTTTGATTTTAATTCTAACTATATATATATATAATTAGTTTCCAACCAGTAACCACCTAAACATTCACAGTAAATATAGCAACCCCAATATTTCTAACTGCTGTCAAGGCAACCTTCACACCTTTTAATAGCAAGAATGGAAATCCATTCTTACTAATGGTCCATTGAATATATATGGACACTTAAAGATTGCAACTTGACTACAGAATATGAAATATTGTTACAATATATATATATATATATAATCATACATAACAGATACAATATAAATTCGTAATATAGATAAATAAAGTTTAAATAACACATTGAAGGGCCAAGGTCTTTATCTATATAAAGAAACAGACCAATCATCAAACCTGCCAATTACTGAGTAGTGAAGGTTTAGGAAGCTTCTATTTTTATTCTTTTCATTTATCTAAAATTGGCTAAATACCCATTGCAATGGGAAAAACTTAAACTAAAGAAATACTATACAGAATGGTTACTGCTTCTACATACTAGGTTACATATTAGCATGCCACATGTAATGGGAAGGTAATATGGTATTCTTATATCTTCAAATATACAATTATAAAATAATAATTATCAAACCAAATACCATTTTATATGTAAGTGAAGTGTATTTCATTCCTCTAATGGTAATGTTTATATTTCCAAATACCTTGTCCATTGAACACACACACACACACATATATATATATATATATATATTATTCATTAAAGCTTTGATACCATAACATTAGTATCCTTAAGTCTACTTATTTTACTAACTCCTGCTGATTTTAATATCCTTAACATGTAATGTCTACAATGTGGTTTTATTATGCAAACATTATAAGCGGTATCTCATACCACTCTTATAAAAATAATTTGTTTATATAATTATTAGTTCATATATATTTTTGGTTATCATAAGCATTATTTAGAATAACTATTACAATACAAAAAAAAATTAAAAATATAACCATAAAATCACAAAAATAGAGAAATAAAATTTCTTTAGTTTAAAAGAGCTTTTTAACTGGAATCATTTGATTGTTTTCTTTCTCACAATCAGTTATTATAATAAAGTAAATTTGATTTTTATTATTGTAAAAACTATTTACAATAATTATTGTAATAGATGAAATACACAGGCTTATATATACCTGTGTCTATATATGTAATAGACAGGGACGAGCACAGACTTTCACATGACCCACCACTCTCCACACTATCTAAGATTTTTCTAAAAAAGGAGGAAAAGTCATAATTTGCAAGACATGAAGAAAAATGACTTCTGTTTAAACTATAAACAGTATGAAATACCACTAATTGTGAAAAAAGACATAAAATTTATACTATTAAAGCTAAATTCAAAGTAATTTGATTTTTCCAAAATACAGATATATTTAGGAAAGTATTAAAACAGATACTTGTTCAATTTAAATAATTCTATAGAATTAAGCAATATGAAAATGTATATTGGTAACATATACTGGTTGTAGCTTATGGGTTATCTTTCATAGATTTTAATATGCCAGTATTCTGACTTCATTATTCATAAACTTACCATTTATCAATCAATATTAAATGGTTAAATAGATTAGCTATAGTTCAATTACTTGGATGAAATATTGTCAGAATCTAAAAAAGTTTTCAGATTTTTCTCAATTCTAGTTGGAACCTAGGTAATGTGATTAGCATGTTGTACTAACTGTATAGGATACTCTTCACAATAAAATATATCTTAGTATATTTGAACCTGCTTAATTTCAAGATTTATTTTTTTGGAAATGATGTAAGAAGTTGTACTATTTTATAATGTAGCTCTAAACATTTGAACATAATAAAATTATGATATAATTGTAAAATATAGAATGTTGAAATACTGTTATAAGGGGGTAAAAATGAATGATATAGGATCATCAATTGATGGACATTATTCAAATTTCTTTCCAAAATCTGTTCTGCTATTATATAATAGATAAATGTGTTATATTGATTTTTCATTATTTAATTATTAATTTTGTAGTTATAAGAATTATTATCAATGATCGCTTAAATACCATCATTTGAACAATCAGTTTTCATTTTTTAAATATTTATTCAAACTTAAATTTCAATTTCTCACTAAAAAGAGTATTTAATTTAACATAACATTTATTATCTAATGAAAAATAAGAGATAAAACATGCCAATAGCTCAAGGTGCCTCTTTCCATATGTGTAACCATAAAACTGTGACTGAAGAATTATGGTATATATTTATGAAGTCCAATTTTTTTGGCTCGATCCAACATTAAAGTCAGTTAGATCTGATTTTCTTAGATGTTACAGAAGTCTCACCAATAGATTCAGGACATCTCATAACCATTATATTCACCTTCATCATAAATGAAATTTAACAGTCACTGCTTTATATACATTTGATCAAATACAAACCATCAACCATGTAGTTAATGGATCAAATCCATGAATGCAGTGGCAGAAGTGAACTTACCAAAGTTATTGGTGAATCTAACTACTGGTTGGAATCTCTACAGATTCCTTTTTGATATTTTGTTAGTAGGTGAGCTGTCTAACAAAAAAATCCATACATTAAATAATAAATGTATATTTATATTCATGTATTTATATTATGTGTTACAGTTCTGAAGAAGGTTGCTGGAGTAATCAAAACTGTCATATTAGTTGTAAAAAAGCATTGTAAAGTAATAAAGAACATAGATGATATTAACATTAAACAATATATAATCATTTTTATGACATTGTGGTGATCTCTTGGAGTTCATTCATGTGCATTTCATCTGTAATTATATTTCTTTACATCAATCAAACAAATATTTTGATCCACCAATCTCATATGCAATGTCTTTCTAAAAGATCTAATAAATTCGCTTGAAATCCATTTTACAGTTCTTCTAATAACATGTTCTCTTAATTTTTTTCAATAATATCAGTAATACCTGTTAGTTTTTTATTTGCTTTTTTCATTTCTGATTTATATTTAATTTTTAACATATATCTCTTCACATTTCTCTGTACTATTTTCCTGTAAATTAAAATAACCTTAGTTTAATTATTAGCTAAATAGAAACCATACTAATGCTTTAAATTTGTTCTCAAAATTTTACTGACCATTCTCAGTTTCTCCTAATTCATTATAATCCATTTCTATTCTCTAGATCTCTCTTTCTTTTTTAAAAAATAAAATTTTGCAAACATTCCTCTTAATCTTTTTACTATTGCATTTATCTTAATCCTTTTTTTTAAATATATATTGAGTCATTCTTTATAACAACTAGAGGAATGAGTAATTTCCATTTAATTTAATCCACATTACTTAATTAGTAGCGACTTGTAAACAACTATGGGTATCCAAGAACAATCTATTCATATTACTCTAGAGCCATCTATTGTAAGCTTGAGTAAACAATCAAGTGCTATATGACTGTAATATTTACATTCCAGAATGGTTTTTAGCTTTTGCTTTCTTCAGTGAGGATTAAGATTCAAAACTAAAGCTAATGTACAAGAAGCCAGTTTTTTTACTTTATATTATTCAAGCTAATATCCTGAAATTTAAAAAAAAAATCTTAGGTTTGAACCCAAGTCAATGCATGATCATAGTTACACACACACACACATATATATATATGACACCAAGTCTGTATCGATATACTTTAAAAACCTGTTTTACACTGACTATAAGCCCTTCTATCATTTGACTATGAAGATTAATACCAACATCAATATCATATCACATGACTTTCTCAGCTGTCTCATAAACTTCTAAGAATATGAGGGTAAAAAAATCATGTGATCTTGTTGTTGGTATTAACTACAAATATCCAGACTTAAAAAAATATTGTATTGAGAAATTCAATAGAAAAAAGTTAATGGTGTTTGCAATGATTATATAAACCAATCAGTGAAATACAAACACAACCCATTAAATCCTTTGCTAATCATTTAATTTTTTTATACATTTTGTAATATTCTCTTTTAATCTCTTCTGTAGCAATTTTGTTTTATTTGATAAACTTTACTACTTTACAAATTGTAGTTCTTTATAACATTTTATTTTCAGCTATACCTTCCTAATAAATGCAAATAATGTTGTATCTCTTTCCATTATAATTACATAATCTTTATAATCCAAATAGAATATGCATAGCTTATCAAAACTACTTATAAGTTCATTTTACAGTAGTATTTTATAATCTATTTCTCTTCATTCTCTGAACATGTCAATCCAATAAAAATGTGATCCTATAATTGTAAATTCAACATTACCTTACTCATAAACTAAAGAACATATTAATGCTTCTTATAATCTTGCCATCATATTTTGTGAATAATAAAACTTGTAGAATAGTCTTAGTTATGATTCAAAATGAAATTGTTAAATTCTAAAAAAACAATATGAATTATCTCAAAATTTGAACACACACCCACAGATATTTTTTTTTAATCAGGCCACAAACAATTATATATATGTGATTCTGATTATGTTTATTTGCATGTACACTAGTTATAACTATTATTTATTAGATATTTAATCTACCAGTTTGTGTAGAGTTATAAGTGATATTACATTTGTCTGTCCTAGAGTATTTATCTACTCTCTGTGACCATTATTTGTAAGCTTGAATAATCAGTTATTATCAGATAAAATCAAGGGAGAGATCTCACTTCATTTTTTCTTCCCTTCCATTCTCTTCTCTTCCCCCTCCCCCCCTCCCCCATCACACACCCCCCCCCCTCTCTCATCTAACACCAAAAAATTCTTCCCTCCCCTCCTTTCTATTTCCTCTCACAATACATACCAAAAAAAAAACATTTCATAAAAATAAAAATAAAATCTTTTTTAGTATTATTATCAGATAGTAATGCAATTTATTAAACCTTCATCCCCAGACTAATTTCTGGTATTTTGCTTTTATCAGTGAAGTATAATTAACATTTGTTCTAGTTTTCAATCCTAGGTCTTTACTAATGAAAACAAAAGCCAGAAAGTAATCCAGGTATTAATAAACTGAATTGTTCATAACTACTAATTACTCAAGTTTATAATGGATGGTACTTGAGTAGGAAAAAAATAGTGCACTGTATGTGAGTGTGCAGGTTATGAAGGACACAAAGGCACTTCGTCAATGGAGGCACCAAATTGCCATGATAACTAATAAAATTTATATGCAAATGAAAATGTTTAAATTGCCAAATCACTCCACTGTTAGAAACACATTCTGATTGCAAATATTTTTTATTTAAATATAAGAGAATTATTTTTTTACTTTGTCATGTGTTTATTTTTTGAAATATACTAAATATTATATGTTATATCATTGTGCTAAATTAAACTGAACAGACAGGCACCATTTTGTATTGATAATTAATAAAATTTATAGAGCTGCAGGAAATGTTGCAGGAGTTATCAGATGAAAGTAGGAAAGTAGGACTAAAGATAAATGTTAAAAAGACTAAAGTAATATTTAATCGATTTGCTGAAAATATAAAAATAAAGATTGATTAGGATGAATTAAAAGAAGTTAACAGTTATAAATACTTTGGTCAGATTATTAATATGGATGGAAACATAATGGATGAAATTAATCATAGAATTAAACTTGGTTGGAGTGTTTGTGGTAGAAATAACTTGATACTAAAAGGAAATATGCCTATGTGTTTGAAAAGGAAGGTTTTTAACAAATGTGTTTTACCAGTTCTTACTTATGGATCTGAGACTTGAACACTTAATAAAAGAGACTCCAGACCACTCAAAGAAGTATGGAGAAATGCATGCTGGGAGTAAGCAAGAAGAGATCAAAAATGCAATGTATGGGTAAGAGAACAAACAGGTATTACTGACCTCATTGAAAAAATTAAACGATTGAAGTGGAGTTGGGCTGGACATATTGCTAGAAGAGATGATAATAGATTGACAATTAAAATGTTAAACTGGATTCCAAGAGACTGTAAAAGACCTAGAAAGAGACCACATGTGATATGGATGGATGAAATAAGAAAGTGTGCAGGGGTGATGTGGAGAAGAAAAGCTAAAGATTGGAGAAGATGGATTAAACTTGGAGAGACGTTCATCCTGCAGTGGATCGATAATGGTTGATAATGATGATGATGATGATGGTGATGATAGATAAATAAAAATGTTTAGATTTGTGAATTATTCCATTATTAAAAACACATTTTATTTGCAAATATTTTTTATTTAAATATAAGAGGATTACTTTTTTACTTAGTCATATGACTATTGTCCAAACACATTAAATTTAAACAGTATATGACTGCACTAAACCAATCATGCTGTCACCATTTTGTCTCTATAATTAATAAAATTTAGAAGTAAATGGAAATGTTTAGATTTACAAATCACTTTTATTTAAATATCATAATTTATATCAAAAAATGACGCATTTCTAGTAATAATTTATTTAAAAATTATTGTCTCATAGTAATTGCAATAGTTCTGCAGCAGTCTTATAATAAATAATTCCATTTATTACACGAGAGTAGCCGAGGGAGGGGGGGGGGGGAAGAAAGGAAAAAATCAAAATAATTTATTTTTTTTATGTTTTTTTTTGATTTAAAAAAAAAAAAAAAAAAGCTTGTTTAGAGTTATTAGTACGCTCTTAATTTTTACATATTTGTAAGTGCAAGCTATATATAAGTCATGTGACATATGACTTGTTATTATTATTATTTAAGCAGTAATATAGATTATTTGGTATATCATAGTGATTAAAGTATCCACAACTGGAATATCAGGTACTGGGATAGATTCTGATGGTGCCTCGAAATTTTTCTTAATTTTTAAAATCGATATCTTCTTTTTTTTTTTCATTTTAATAGCAATATAATTTTTTATTTTATGTTTTACTAATGTGCTTTTCTTTGAATTTGGACTCATGAGGTTTATTATCTAACTAAATACTTGTAATTGATTCATAACATTATCCAAATATATTCTAAATTCTTTTTTTATTGCAGGCCTGCCACCTACTTTAGCTGCATGACAACTCAAATTTAAAAAAGACAGAATTAGTAAAAAAACAACCCACAATTTTTTAAAAAAGGTATGTGATAAAATATTTAATTCATAACAAAATTAATGATATTGTGTTAATGCCACTCTGTTGAATGTAGCAGCCATAAAACCTCATTTGAAAGCTCTTCTAAATGTCGCTCTATTGGGAAAGTGCCTAAACAAACCAAGTGTTTTATTTTAGTTACCTAACACTACCATTAAAATAAATTGAAAGTGCAAATTACTGGCTTTTTAAAAATTTATCAAATACCCAATCTAAAAATAAAACTTTAAAATATTGGACTATATATAATAAAGTATATTTATTATAGTTGAATAATACACATATAAAAAAATAAATAATAGACAAATATTTTATTATTGAAGGAATAAAACTTTGAATTATAGAAAACATAAATAAATTTATCCATGAGTTTCTGAGTGGATTTTCAAACAAGCAAAAACTATTTTTAACGGATTATTGTCATGCTAGTTAAAGTTGACCTAAATATTAGGAATAAATAATAAGAATTGCACCAACTTTTTAGAATTATTGTATTTCAGGAAAGATAAAGGAGACAAGCCATTATGTAAGGGATAAAGAAAACAGTCTTTCTTTTCTGCTCACTATGAGGGATGGATCTGCAAAATTATCTGAATTTTGGAGGCAAAACAGTGGAAAACACATTGAATGTTGTATCCCAGAGAATCATACTCTGGATATAGAGCCAGCCTGAGAAAAGAAAGGGGTGTAATGTTTTTACGTATATAGGTATAATTGGAGTTCTTTTAAATATGATCAAAAATACATATTTTTAAAAAAATAATTGCAAATATTTTCTATCTCTACTAAAAATTTTACAAGATTATCCAAAAAAATAATACAAAAACTTTTGAAAGAAAAAAAATTATAAAGAAATTAAAAATTTTAAATTCAATAAAATTTCCATTTATGTTACTAAATAAGTACTTTTGTTATAAAGTAATTTTAATTATTGTTTCAAAAATTATTTTTTTAAACATTAATTTGTTTTATTTTAATATGTATGTTTTAATTTCTTGGTTTATTTTATAAAAATAAATAAATAAAAAAACATAAGCAAAAGCATTGGAAAAAAAAAAGTCTTTTAATTTAAATTTTTTATCTCACCAAATAGGCAAAGGGCTGCTAAAATGTACCTTGTACAAAGGCTTCTCTTACTCACATAGCAGCACTAAAGGTTAGTTTTATTTATTAAATTTATAAACATTAATTAATGCTAAATTAACATTTTATCTCTAAATAAATTAATGTGTTACATGTTGATGGATCCTACCCATTGCTAACAAAAAATTATATATATGTTAGGCATGTCCAAGATGGCACACGTGGTCTACTGGTAGACCACAAGGGCTCTGAAAGTAAGCCATAAAGCTGTCACGAACACTGAAAAATTATAGTGATAAATTCAGAGCTGATTTGAATATAAAAATAAAAAAAGGAAATGGGCTTGTATTTTCTAATTAGCGATTCTTGGCTTCAACTTATGAGAATGTGAAAACCATACACATTATATATGCATACTTTGCATCATTAGATAAAAAATAAAGATTTTACGATGATTTTTCTAAATAGAACTTTTTTTTCATTTTTGTTATTCTTACAGTTTAATGTTTACTGAGAAATATATACCAGAGAATAATGGTTATTCACCTGATTTAAGCATTGATCTCGATGTCTTCTTGTGGGGCTGACAAACTAAACTTCTCTCATAATTTTTACTAATGATTTATTAAAAGTAAAAGTAATTATAATGTCTAAAACTCAACACTGGTTTATTGAGCACAAAAAATATTCTCAATCAAAAGCACAAAATAAAGTCTTTTGTAAAGACAAAAGTGATCCATCGTATGCTTTTTACCCAAATTGGCCAACCTAAAGCTTTAAAAAAGTAAAGTGATCAATTTAAGATCTTCACGCTTTCATTCTAAAGGGCTTTAGATTGATGATATAAATGAATTTGGATAAGGATAAAATGATCTGCTCTTATTTTTTTGAAAAATTTTATTATGGACTTTTTTAAGAGTATTTTATATGATCAATAAACCAGTGTTGAGTTGTCAATCTAATTATTATGTAATATTAAACACTAGGGAAAAGTTTATATTTATATATAACTTATTTGATTAAAATATTTAAATTTCTCAGATGAGTTACTTTACATTCTTTTATAAAAAATATAATTATTAATGTTGTTTCATATCTATTCTTTTTTTGCAAACTGTATTAAGTCCAAAAATATATAATAAATCATCTTTCAATTATATAACTTTTTAAAATTATTATTTATGAGATAATTCAATTGTCTTCAGTCTGTTATAAAATCAAAAATTTTTATGAATAATAAAAAACATATAATTAGGAAAGGAGATCTGGAAATTTAATATATTCACCCATTTTCTTATACTCCATATAATTTTTATTTTCATGCTTTCAGTTTCAATTGAACAACAGTCTTCTTCAGAGGGATAAATATATAAATGTATATTTAAATAATAAATCTTATATTGCACAAATCTAGATGGCTTTAAATACTAATCACATGCTAACAGCTCAAACTTATCTAACTTGTGAAACTAAAATTTGTTGTCAAGGTAACCTTTATAATTCATCTCTTACTTATAGTGATTGCCTTGACAACAGATAGTATATTCATGGCTTAATTAAAATTGAGTTATTATCATGTCAAATGTAATGAACCAAAATTGTGACATATATCTCAACATACATTATTATATTAATTACACACACACATATATATATATACACATTTTCTATGCATCCAACTCAAATATAGAGTTTTAGATTTCAACATATTTTTTATTTTTTTCAAATTAGGTCCAAATTTAATTTAAGTCTAAATCTAAATATATATAAATAATTTTGTTTTATAAATATAAAATATAGTTTGATAATATAATAAATTTATATATTTTGATATCTCCAGCTTTGATAAAGATCTTAATGCATCAAAACTGTAAAAATAACATAAAAATAAAGGGCATGAAAAATAAATCAAAAGTAAAGTCAATACAAAAATGGATTAGTTTCATAAATATTTCAAATTGGCGACTACTACTACTACTACTACTACTACTACTACTACTACTGCCACTATCATCATCATCATCATTATCATCATCATAATCATCATCATCATTATTATTATTATTAAATCATAATTTTTGCTACTATCTGACCAATAGTAATCATTGCAAGTTGCTTTTAAAAACATCCTCTTATGGCATATAGAGAATAAATTTCTATTATTAGATCATAAGAATTATATATTTATTTACTCTGATTATCATCGGAAATCATGGTCCATTTGACAATATATTTATGACATTTTTTCTACTAAACCTGTTTAGTTTTATTTATCTCTAGCAAAAATATTAAGAAGATGCAATTTAGCTCCATCTATTCAAATTTTTTCGAATTTTTCTTTTGTTTGTGACTTGTGTAACACCAACAATTAACATTTACAGTGTGTAATCACCATTGATTTGATACATATGGATATATAATTTAATTCCCTTTTTGAAAATTATAATTGCTAACATTACAAGCTTTAATCATATAACTGAATTATTAAAACTCCAAGACTATTATCAGATAATACTAATGCAAATAAGTACAAGATAAAACATCCCATCATGTCAGTGTTCTATCATGGAATAGATGAATGCAACTACTAGCCATAAAGATAAAACTTTAATCCCAAATAATTTCATCAATTAACATGGTAAGTCTATTAATTAATTTAAACATGTATGGTAGATTTAAATATTTTGGAAAAAGAAGTTTAAGCTAATAAACAAAATTATTTACAGCCATTTAATTCGCAATAACTTTCAATAGCTTGTTCTTTCAAATCAAATATAATAATGGCTGGAGATCATTTAATTCTTATATAGTTAGATCTATATAACTTCTCAAGCAAGTTAACATAAGTTTAAAGACTTTTGTCTGATATGAATTTGGGGTCTTTAGTTTGAATAGGAATATGGAGTTAAGGTAATTGCTAAATACTTGTCTATATAATTTTCAACTTTGATTCCCAAAGCCTCATTAATATCTGAGAATGGTGATTTAAGAGCAATAAGATATCTGATAACCATTGATATCTCAAGATGATAGTAGATGGCAGTAGAGTAGGGATATGCCCTTGTTTTATCACCATGTTTACAACTAAATAATAGATAAATATGTTAAATTATTTAGCATTACTTTGTAGCTTTTTTAGATAAAGAAAGATGGTGAATTAGAAAACAATTATAAAGAGATTAGAAATATTAAAAGTGGAAAACTTAACTATAGATTATAAGAAGTAAAATGAAATTACCAAGATTTTTATAAAAGGGTACACAAATAAATCATAAGGCATAATTTGGCTTAGTTATATCTTAATTATCAGATAGTATAATATGTTTATGAAGAAAGTTTTACAGCATTATTATTTGACATTTGATACTATTTTAAGTTGATCACGGGGATAGTTATTTGGCACTTATGTTGATATAGTATAGCCATCCCATATTAGTTCTGTTTCAATATCCAAAGATTTTTTTTCAGCAGGAAATCAACTCAATTTTTTTTGCTCGATAGCAAACTTCTAAATCTGCTTAATCATGTAATCAGGGCAAACTGGTAACGGCATGTTTTATATATATATAAATTAAGTTTTGCAAACCATCACTGATGATTTTTTACTTAAATTTAATACTTAGTTTTTCTATTACTGAATAATAGAAGCTGGGAGACTTAATTTTGCTTTGATATAACAAAGATTGATTGAGAGTCGTTGAATAAATTATTTTTACCACAAGGACTCTCTTAGAAACTGTGTTTACACTCTCCTAGTAAAGCAAAGAGAAGATTAACATTTCTTTTTTATGTATTGAAATAAGAAATATTTGTTGTTTCTACATTAGTATTTCAATGATTTAAAAAGTGCTTTGAATAATTTTAAAATATTTCTCTATGCAACTTTATATATATAATTCAATTTTCAATTATCTTGTCATAAAAGAAAAGTGCCACTTTAACTTTAAAAAAAAAAAAAATAAGAAGAGTTTTTTTCTTCTTCTTTTTTGATTAGAAAATTTCATCAACATTTTAAAATAAATGATCTTGCTTTATTGATATGCAAAACTTTATGCAAATTACATTCCATAGAAAATTAAATTTTTATGCTAGGAGAAGATTTTTTTTCTATATAATTAAATACAAACACATATAACCTTATATAAATAATAAATGCCTGGGCGCTTTGTTGCCTGTTGACTTCCACATAATTTTTTAGCTAGATAAAGACTTTTTAGAATTAAATGCAATAATTTGTAAATTTTAAACGCATGCACGTATAACTTCATATAAAGTAAGATCAATAATAATACTTTATATTAAAGAAAACATTTAAAAATATAAAAATATAACCTTAATGCATCTTTGGATTGAATCCTTTTGCATCCTTATATTCCAATCAACAACAAACGGAAATACCTAAATTTTACATTTAAGTACAAATCTCAAATTCACTCAATTAAACACTATTAATTCACTCAATTGTATACTATTACATTTTGTATTCATCACTGTGTTTATTAATGTACCAGATAGTGGTAGCTGATGCATAAGAACTGTGGTGCTGCAGCGCCCCCCCTCCCCAATAATTTGTGCTTGAAAATATCAATAATATAGCAATTATTTAATATTTTGCATAATTATTATGTAAATTCAACTAAGTAAACCGTTTTTAAAAAATAATTATTTTGTAATGCTTGAGATGCTATTCAAAGACGGTGCTAATTATGTCAGTACCATTTCAGCAAGTTCCGTTGAGATTCACTTGCTCTTACGACTGCATGTAACTAGAGCCATTGGAACTGCTTACTGCTGCAGGGTCAATAGTTATTTGAGTGTAGTATGTTTAGCTATTGTGGTTTCTCTTCAGAACAAATAAACATTTAGGATGAGCAATAAAATATACTGTTCTTTCTTGTAATTAACATTTATAAATTAACATATAAATATTTATTATAGAAAAATATAATAAAATAGTAAAAAAATATTATTTTAAATGTTTATCTTGATGGGTGTTGGTGTTTAATATATATAAATTATAGTTTCCCAATTGTCATTTCATGAAAAAATTAAAAAAAAAAAAAGTCCATCTACCCCAGATATTGTTATTTGCCAAACAATGGTTAACATGACCTTACTTTTATAAGCTTGTATTTGCAAAAATGTAATACAGAGAGTGTACCAATAGCTCAAACAAGCTCTTAATTGATAAGTGCAGTGCGAGAAGATATCTAAAATCTCTATCCAGAAACTTTTCATCTCCAGACCAACTGGTTTCGAGCTTATGGCTCACATCAGTGGAGAGCTAGATTATTCAGACACTAGATGTAAAATATCAACTCAAAACCCAGCACTTATAAAGATAAAAATATATTAGTTCTTTTAAAGATAATTGATGTGGAAAAATATAATGGTTTATGGTTGTTAAATTAGAAATGCACTGTTTTGTTTTCTTTGCATATTTTTTGGTGGCAATAAACCATGCTTAAACATTTTATGGGTCACCATTCAAACCAGGCCTCTTTAATTTTATATCAGTATGTTCACTGCAAATCATCTATTATATTGAAAAAATACCAATTGAACTGAGGATTTATTTTAACTTTATTATAAATGTATGTATGCTGTTTTAATCATACAATAATGTTTTTATTTGTAATTATAAATTTTATTAAACACACATTATTATATTAAGTAATATTTACTAAGGCTGTAACCTTTTGGAATAAGCATCTGAAAAATTCGAAGGTAGGAACCTTTACAGGTCTTAGCCACAAGCTTACCCTCTTTTCTTCCTAGCATAAGTTGTGGCTAAGACCTGTAGAGGTCCCTACCTTCGAATTTTTCAGACGCTTATTCCTAAAGGTTACAGCCTTAGTAAATATTAATAATATTTTTAGTAGATTTATCATTGAAAACACATGATTAACTTGGTTTCTGACATTTAATTATATAAACTATATGTGAATATTATCTATGATTACTTTTGTCTTTATTTACTGATTAAATGATTTAATATAGTTGACCAAATATTTTTTTCACATACTTTCATTTTTGTTGTAACAGGATGTATAGAAGGAATAGATCTCTATAATTGAAAAATGCTATTGAATATATAAATTAAGCCAATAAACATCACATGATCACCACTTCTTATGATTGCTTATAACTGTTATTAAAACAGGTCAAACTCACTACACATATTGCCACACACTGCAAGCTAGAGTAATCAATGGATGTCATAAGGCTTGTGCATAAAATCCCCATCTAGTGCTCTCAGATCCAAGGCTCCTCACTGATGAAGGCCACAAGCCAGAAACTAGTCTGGAAATATTGGATGAGTAGGCAAATAGGTGGGGATTTAATGCACAACCCTTCTGGCATCCTTTGATTACTCTAGTTTGCAGTGTGTGACAACATGTATAGTGAGTTTTGTTGGAATATATAAATTCTTACAATGTGATCTCTTTTTGATAAATATCAAACTTCTGAATATTTTCAATTAATTAGTCTATATGATGTAATTCATAATTTAAAATCAATCATATTGGATTACCCAGCACTCAAAAAGAAGTAACAAGCAATTAAGTGTATTTATAAAGACTTATATATGTACCTCAGTACATAAATTAAACTAGAAATGTTTAACTAATCAACAATTAAATTAATGGTAATATTCATCTAACACTATTGACATTGTATTATAATAACTATCAAAATAGTTCTCCCAAGTTGGCAGTAAGACATCTGAAATGCACTTCAACATAAAGTGCAAAGTCTTTTTCATATAAATACCAAATTGAAGAATTCTCAAATCTTAAAGCATGAATTAATCATGATATAGTCTTACAAACACAAACATTTAAATATTAAAATAAAATAGCTTTATGCAGGATTAAAAAAAAATACAAATTTGAATGCTTAAAATATTGATTAATATTAAAAATAATCACTATATTATAATCTAAACATGCATATTTATAATCCAGAACAAATATGTATGTTAACTTATTAATAACATTCAACTAATCAGTCAATCAAATTACCAGCAATATTCACATACTTTTGACATCATGTTGCAAAAGTCATCCAATCAACTCTCCCAGTACAAATATTTTGTAATCTTAATATCACTGTATTGATATATGCATTGTATACTTATCATTCCACTTTATCCATACTGCTTTTTATTTTTTCTATAAATAATTCATTGTTTTTACAAGAATGCATCATAATCTCCTGTTTGAATGTTAATGTCAATTTAAAAAAATGTAAAAGAAATAATTGTTACAATTCATTAGCCAATAATATTCAACTAATAACCATCATTCAGAAAATTATCATATTTGACAGTGTAGTTTCATTAAAAATTATAAACAGTTAATTTTATGCTATTTATCCTAAAGCAGTAATTATATTTTCTCAGATAAAAATTAAGAATATACATTATTACTCATCGTATAAATAAATAAAAACATTAGAAAAAGGCAAATGATTTCAAATGCATTTTTTCTGATCAAGTATCACCTGTTGGTTCTGCTCATTAAACTCTCCCCATCATCATATTTTGTCATAACTTAATTTACAAACATACAAAGACAAAAACCAGACACCAGATTAAAAATGAAAATTTAAAATGCAATAGGGGATCTAAAATTACTGACTATCCAAATTTTCAGTAGATGGCAATAGAGGTAAGGGACTGCCTTGTTGTACTGATGTGGCTGATTTGTTCCACAAGATAAGTTAAAGTTTATACTTTTTTGAATATTATCTGGAACAATTTTGTTACTACAAAATTTTTTGCTTAGTGTGAAGGTGATAAGAAAATTGGGATGAAGAGAGATGGATTTAATTGGACTTGGAAAGATTGGGAATAATATTGCTAATATTTGGAAAGTGTTTTGTTATGCCATTTAAATATAAAAGGAAATAAATATTTTTTTGTGTGTTACCGCAAAGAGGTTTTAAAACTAAGTTGTACACATGACTAGTTGGTTTTTAATAGGTTTTCTACTAAAGAATTTTTTAATTTTAAAAAAATGTGTGATTTATTTGCAGATGAAGATAACATTTGAGGTGTAAGGTTAAGAAATGTTTTTCTGAAGGTTTGTGATGATGGTGTTCTAGCTGTATTTTTATATTGGACTATTTCCATCATCTAATATGTGTGTTGAATGTCTTTAGAAAAGTTTAATTTTTAGTTAAATATTCCAAATGCATTCAACTGTTAGTAATATCACAGCAAACAGGTTAGTATATGCACCAACTGTTAGTAATATCACAGCAAACAAATGTTAATAATATCACAGCAAACAGGTTAGTATATGCACTAACTGTTAGTAATATCACAGCAAACAGGTTAGTATATGCACAACGTTTCGAGAGGACTCTTCTCCCTCTTCTTCAGGTGTTGCTGGCCTGACCAGTGACAGTACTAGCATGGGATTCGAACCTGGGTCCTTAGATTCTTGATTATTGAAATTTAAGGTAACGCTCTAACCAACTGAGCCATCCTGCCAAAGGCAACAGCATGTAGTAATTTCATATACTTATCTATGAGGTTCCTCCTGATTTCTCCACTTTTTCCTCAGAGCAAAGTTGATTAGTGATTTCCATACATTATGTATAGTCACACTAGGTTGGCTTATGGGATTTTTTGCCATTGTCATGTGAGCAGCTTCTTTAAATTTTCTTCTTTGTACCTTTTCTTCTTTATCCAATATTTTTGTATTTTCCCAATTGAACGTATGTTCATTGGTCCATACATGGTCTGCTACCTTAGACACATCTGTTTTCTCTCTTCTAATCATCAGTTTATGTTCTTGCAAGCGCTTTTGAATGGGACGGCTGGTCTCACCAATATATGTTCTTCACATTCAATTTTCATAGATGCAGTTTTTTCTTTGAGCATTTCAAGTTTAGGCTTTGTAGATGTTAGAATTCCTCTAGTGTGGTATGGCTCTGAAAAGCTGTTCTGATGTTATACTGATTCAGATTTTCCTTAATTTGTCTGCTATTTTTGTGTATGGATACACTAAATACCAATAATTTTTTTTGATGGTTCTTTTTGTTGTCTGTTTAATGTTTTCTTAATAACAGCTGATGGATAACCATTTTCTTAAGAGTTTCTATATAGATCTTTTCTTTTCCAAATCACCAGTTCTGAACAAACTTTTTGCTCTGTTCCACGTGATAGTATAACTCCATGTTTTGTGTTTCTGGTGTGATTAGATGTATAGGCTAGGTATTTTCCTGTATGTGTAGGTTTTCGTAAACTGTAGTTTGATTTTGCCATGAGGAGTCTTGTTACAAGAACATCTAAGAATAATTTTGTCTTGTTCTTTCTATTGTAAATTTAATTGAAGGGGATATGTTGTTGATGTGTTCCAGAAAGTTTGTAGAATGCTCACCATGGCCATACAACAAATGTATCATCCACATAGCGAAGCCAAACTTTAGGTGGATAAGGAGTAGTTTTTATGTTTTTCAAGTTCTCATATAAATTTGTAATCAGGGAGAATGTGAGCCCATAGCCTTCCTTGATTGAAGAATTTATATTGAAAGTAGGTTGTTTTTATACAGAAAGTTAATAGTTCCATTATCTATCAATAGGAAGAGTGTTCTGTGTAAACTATTATCATCATTTAACCTTTTCTACAATAGACAATGCTTCTCAAGTACATTTGTGAATAAACTTCCACATCAAACTTACCAGTAAGTCAGTTCTTCAATTTTATGTTCTTGATTAATTCTACAAAGTGTCTAGAATCCCTAAGAATGATTGCTTGAGCCAAAGGACTTAGAACTTTGAGAAGAAATCTTGCAAATTCTAAGGTGAATCTCTAGAACTAACAATAGGTCGTAATGGAACATGATCTTATGATTAGGTAGACCATAAAGATGAGGAATTTTCTGAAATATGATGTTATTTTCTCTTTTTGAACAGTGAAGTACTTGCGATGTTTCTGAGTAATGCTTGTAACTTTCTACTTGGTATCGGACTTTATTATATTGCCATGTGAGGAGTTCTTGTTGGTCATAATCAGTTGTATATTAAATATTCTTTGTCAGCAGGGAGAATAATTATAGATTTATATGCTTTGAGAGATTTAATTGCTTTCCTCTCCCTATAGGATATGTTTGACTGCAATTTTTGTTGCTTGTCAAGTGTTCTTTTTATTCTCCAGCGCAATTCTGCTGCTTCTTCTAAAGGCAATTTTTGAGTGACTTCCTCAGTGGCTGCCATTATATCTAATAAGGGGATATTAGATGGTGTTACAGCAAAGTTTAATCCTCTTTCAAGAACAGAAATTTCAGTATCTTGGTGAGACCAGCCGTCCCATTCAAAAGTGCTTGCAAGAACATAAACTGATGATTAGAAGAGAGAAAACAGATGTGTCTAAGGTAGCAGACCATGTATGGACCAATGAACATACGTTCAATTGGGAAAATACAAAAATATTGGATAAAGAAGAAAAGGTACAAAGAAGAAAATTTAAAGAAGCTGCTCACATGACAATGGCAAAAAATCCCATAAGCCAACCTAGTGTGACTATACATAATATATGGAAATCACTAATCAACTTTGCTCTGAGGAAAAAGTGGAGAAATCAGGAGGAACCTCATAGATAAGTATATGAAATTACTACATGCTGTTGCCTTTGGCAGGATGGCTCAGTTGGTTAGAGCATTACCTTAAATTTCAATAATCAAGAATCTAAGGACCCAGGTTCGAATCCCATGCTAGTACTGTCACTGGTCAGGCCAGCAACACCTGAAGAAGAGGGAAGAAAAATACCTCTCGAAACGTTGTGCATATACTAACCTGTTTGCTGTGATATTATTAACATTTGTTTGCTGTGATATTACTAACAGTTGGTGCATATACTAACCTGTTTGCTGTGATATTACTAACAGTTGAATGCATTTGGAATATTTAACTAAAAATTAAACTTTTCTAAAGACATTCAACACACATATTAGATGATGGAAATAGTCCAATATAAAAATACAGTTAAGAAATGTGTTTATCAATCACCAGTGAAAAAAAACGTTTTTATCCTTTTGCATAAAAGGGTTGAATAGTAGTAAAGAAAGCATAAATTTAAATATAGAGTATGATACTTGAAACATAAGAAATATGGATTGCATTTGTATCCCCATAGAATATATAATGGTCAGAAGAAAATTAGGTGAGCTATTGTAGAATGTACTGTATGTGATGAGATTTATCATTTGAAATGCTTAAATAAGACTAGGAATGATGTAACTGGTGTATGATTAGGTAGACCATGTAAAAATATGATAAAAGACGTGAAAAAATAGTTTCTAAGTGTAGATAGTTTAAAAAGAAAATTTGGGAGAAATGGAGCAAAATGTAATTGAGGAAGATAGAATAGAGTATGTTTTTAGTGGCATGAAAAGAGATATGGATGACAAAATAAAAAATACAATGGAGATGGTTAGACAACAAATAAGTAAGATAGAAGAAGAGGTAAAGGATGTTGAAGCAATATTAAAATCATTAGAGATGAAGTGTGAGCAGATTAAGGAATTAATAAATAGAAACAATAAGGGTGGAGTAGATAAGGAAATCCAGAAGGTATAAGAGAATGTTATGGATAAAGTAGGGAAAGTAAACTATGAGACAGTATTGATAGGAGACTCATGAATTAGAGGATGTGAAGATGTAATTGCAGGAAAATAATAGAAAGAGGTATCTAAGAATATGTTTACCTGGAGTTAAAAATTAGGGATATTACAGATAAAATAAAAAAACAAGGGAGTAGAGATGTGTATGTTATAATAGGACTAATAATGTGTCAGAACTATCAGAATAATAGATGAGTACATAGAATTGATTAGAAATTTGAGTAATATTAAAGGAAGAGTAGGAATAGTTGGATTATTACCAAGATTCAACAATAGGTATATGTTAGATAGAACATATTTTATAAATGAGAGATTAAAAAAATTATGTTCTGTTTGTGAATGTGTGGAATTTTTTTATTATTATTAAAGAGGGAATTATATATAGTAAAGAGGGATTGCACTTAACAAAACAAGGATGTAAAGTATTAGGGAGTATGATTTATAAAAATAAAGGGGGTTAGGGTTTTAAATTGCAGTATTATCAAAAAGAAGAAGAATGGATGGGATATAAAAAATAAACAAAAGGTATATGATTTGGATATAAATATGGATATGGAGAGAGAATGAGACTGTAAAATTAATGGTAAGCAAGTTATTTATAAATGTAATGGAGAAGAAAAAGTAAAAAAAATCTATAAAAGGTTAGTTAAAAAAAAATAAATTGTTAAAATTGGATAAAAGGTGGTAGGAGACTAGAAAAGTGACTGGAATTGAACAACGCTGTTAAAAATGAAGAGCTTGAGGTATTAGCAGTAGTGGAAACACATCTAAGATAAGAACCTTTATTGCAAGACTTGGTATGGCAGGGTATAAGTAGAAAAGAAAAAGTAAAAAAGGAGTGATGGTATAGGGATTATGTCAAAAAAATATCTAAATACTGTTAAGTGTCAAAGAGATTTGTGGTTTGAGATAATGTTAGGAAGACAAGAATGGATGGAGGCTATAGTGTATATAGCCACTGGAGATAGTCAAACCATAATGAAGTAGAACCACAGCATATATGAAAGCATAGTTAAGGATATACAGAGTTTCAGAAAAAAAGGGGGGAAATGATGGTTATAGAGGTACGAATGGGCATATTGAAGAAATTGATGATGTTGATAACAAGAATAGACAGCTTTTGAAGAATTTTAGTCAGAAAGTAAATTTTAAACATTGGAAATTTAGAAAATGTTTATGAGGGACAATATACATGGTCTAAAAATAATATATTTCACACAATAAATTATGTATTAGCAGAGAAAGGAAGAATGAATAAAATACAGAAAATTAAAGTGTTTGATAATGAAGAGAATGTATTAGTGATCACAATTTCTTAATGATAGAAATGGTTAGTAATATGATGGAAAATAGTAGTAAAGGTAGAAAGGATAGTGAAAGATGTGAATGGAGAATGAAAGCTAAGAATAAGTTTGAAGAATATAAAATAAAAGTAGAAGAAATCATGGAAGAGTTTGTTGGGCATGAATGACAAATAGGGTTTTATGTGAGAATATTCAAAAGAATAAAAGTAATAGAAAAGTGAGAGTTAGTAAAAGTGTAAAAGAGAGGAAAAATGTATGCAGAATATAAATGTGCTATTAAAAACAAAGAAAGTGAAAGACATATTAAATAAAAAAAGTATTTTTTAAAAAAGAAGTTGGCTAAAATAGATAATTATATATAGAGAAAGAAATTCAATATTAAATTGTTGGAGGATATTAATAAAAGTGGGAGAGATGGGAGTAAAAAAATTTAGAAATATATTAAAAGAAGAAATATAGAGAAGAAAGAAATTGTATTAGTAGATGATGAGGGGGTAGCTCTAGAGAAGAATTAAAGGCAATTTTAAATAAGTATGTAATGGATATAGAAAAGATGTTAGATGTGAAGAACAGAGTGATAAGAAACATGAAAGCATATAGTAATGGAAATATTATGTTTACAGAAAATGAATTGAATGAGGCAGGGAAAAAATTGAAAAGTGGAAGGCAAGAAGTTTAGATGGATGGGCAGCAGAGATAGTGATAAATTTAGGAAATATGACAAAATTAAATCTATTATGATGTTTTAATAAGATGGCACAGAGACAGATATTCCAGATAGGTGGAATAATACAAGAGTAAAGCTACTATTTAAAGGAAAGAGTATCAAAGAAAGTTAAGCAATTATAGACTGATAGCAGTAATGTCAGTGTTATATAAAGTTTTCGTATATATGGTGGCTGGAAGAATCGCAAAATGGATGGTGGGAGAAATGCAAAAAGATTTTTGATCAGATAGGCATATAGAAGTTAGTTTATTTGTATTCACACAACTTATAGATATTAGTAGGAATATAGATAGGCAATTATATATAATCTTTATAAATAAAAAGAAGACAAATGATAGAGTAAATATGATTAGATTATGGGTAAGTTTAGTAAATTTGAGAATGAATGGAGCTTTAGTGGATCTTATTAAGAGATTGTAAAAAAATAATTAATATACATAACAATTAGAAAATATAGAATGAGTTAAAGTTAAAAATGGGGTTGGACTAAGACAAGGATGCTCTATGTCATCTATTTTGTTTTTATTATATTGAGAGAAATGGAGAGAGCAATAGAAAGACTAGAATGAGGAGTGGAGATAACATTAATAGATGGCAAGAAAATATATACATTATTGGGTTTTTTATCTGCAGATGATATCTTCTTGTGCACAGAAAGTAGAGAAGATATGGAAGTTATTCTGAAGATATGCACAAGAGTGAGTAAAGAGGTGTGAATTAAATTTAGTGAAGAAAAATCAAAAGTAATGATGATAAATGCTGGGGAAAGAGAAGTGAAAGAATTGTTATTGGGGGATATAAAGTTAAATGTGATAAATAGGTATAATTATTTGGAAATCGTCTTAAGTAATCAGAGAAATTACTTGGATGAATGGGAGAAAAACTTGATAAATGAAGCAAAGAAAAAAAAGAGACTGATAAAGAAATTAACAGTATTTTTGTATAATAAATATGATCTAGCTAAAATTGTATGGAAGGGAGTGGCAGTAACAAAGTTAACGTATGGTAACAATGCATTATGTGTTAGCAAAGGGCTGTTGCATTACTTAGAAAAGTACAAAGAAAGTAGGAAGACATGCATTAGATACATATGTGTGGATGGCAAAGGGGGCAATTCAAAGAGGAACAGGATAGTCAAACTTTTATTTGATAGATGCAAAAAAGAAAATGAAAATATTTGGTAGATTGCAATTTATAAAAAATAAATTGCAATAATATTTTATTGGGTTATGAGTAGATGACAGACAACAAGATGAGTGAGAAAGGTAGTATGGTATGCAGAAGATTTGGATAAAGACTTTATGTCAATATATTTATACTAAAGGTGGGATGATTGTGTTAGGAGAGTTGTTGAGTGTTATAGTGGCAAGGAATGGGATAGAAGAATAGATGCATTAATTGGAAGTTGGAGAGATGGAAAACTAGTATGGAGAGTAAAAAGAGTTTAAATATATACAGAAGTAAACAAAATATTGGATGTGAGTTAATTTATGATAATAACAATGAAAGTAATTTACATTTAAGGTTCAAACAGGATCTTTACCAACAAAGGAATATAAATATAAATGGAAAAATATGGGTGATTTCATTTGTGAGTTATGTAAGGAAGGCATAAAAAATATTAGGCATCTTTTAATTGAATGTAAATGCCTACAAGTAGAAAGGATACAAATGATGAAGTTGTGGGAGCAAATATAAACAAAGTGATTATACAGAAAGTGGGTTCTTGGTTTTTATGCTGGTTTGAGAAAGAATAAGGTAGATTTAGATATAAAGGCTATAGAGTTGACAAAAATTATGTTGTGAAAATGGAATGGAGCAGAATAGAAAAGAATATGGGAAAAACAGTATGGTGAATGGAAAGTGAAGGTAAGGTGGCTAACAGATTTCTTTGGGAATATTGATTAAAAGATTTCTGACTTTGGAAAAGGAGAAGTTATTTAATAATAATGTTGATAATATTAGGTTTACTATGAAAGAAATTGATAATGAAATAAGGTATTTAGATATTGAAATTATTTTAAATCAAAATAATGATATTATAATTAAGCATTTTATTAAAGATTATAAATTAAGGAAAATTATATCAATTGATTCAAAACAACCATGGATACAAAAGATGAGTGTAATTAAAAATTTTAAATATAAGAATGATAGATTTTATACAGATAGAAATATTGCTATGTTACAGAAGGATAAGTTTAAACAAACATATATGGGATATGGATATGCAGCGCGTAGTATTGACAATATATTTTCACTATATGGGGTAAATAACATGAATAATAATAAATGTAGGACTAATAAACAAAAGAAGTGGATAAAAATTTCATATTTGCCTAGTGTATATAATATATTAAATAAAAAAAGTAAAAATTATATAGATAAAAACATTAATGTGGGATGGGCTAATAGCAAAAATTTGGATAAATTGATAACTAATTGTAGGATGAAAGATGATATAAAATATAGGAGAGGAATGGTTTATAAAATTAGATGTAATTTTTGTAATATGGTTTACTATGGGCAGACGTCAAAGCAATTGGGAGAAAGAGCTAAAGAACACAATGATGCTATTGCTAGGAAAGATGATAGATCTGTGTTACATGTTCATTATTTGCAGTACGGACATAAATAAATTTTATTGATAATAAAAGTGTTCTTGATTATATTAAAAATGTTAATAGATGTAAAATATATGAAACAAATTATATCATGTATAATAAAAACAACTGTATGAATACACCTGGGTCTCTTTTTACGTGGACTTATTTAACACGATTTTGAAGTTACGCGATTCGTGTTTCACCGGAAGTCGACCTCCAATAATGCGCTATTACTTTAAATAATAAATTTCACGCACTTACGTTATATTGAAAGTAATAGCACATTAATGGAATTCTACTTTCATCTTAATAATTTTAATATTTTCAGTGCTTTATAATAGTAAGATTTTATGCAATAATGACATTAAAATCATGATTTCCACATTTTATGTATACACACATTAAATTTTACAAGATTATAATGTAAATTTGTTCAAACATTGTGCGTGTTAATTTTGCATTTTAAATCACATTCTCTTTTTGCTTTTTAAAAAAGAATGTAATCAATTATTAATCATTTAGTATCCACAAGTTTATTTTTAAAAAATCAGTAATAGCAGTGGGCACAATTAAAAATTAAAATCTGATTTTTAATTGTAATTAACAATTTAAAAATTACTTACAGGTGACTGAAATTAATGATATGTAAAACAAAATTTGATTTTTAAACGGAATTGAAAATTAAAGACAAAAATAAGAATTTAATTTTTAGTTGTTAGTTTTAATTAAATTTTTCCCAGCAGTGGTGAATAAATGTCTTTTTATTATCGTAAGTCTAAGTTCATAAACAATTAATAAAATCATCGTCAACATAAAACCATTAACACAACATGAGAGTGAACTTGGCGCTAGTTGTATTTCCTCTTGTGAGAATAATTGCTGAGATATTATTGACTTCGTTTAAGGAGAAGCCAAATACATCACATCACATCACATGAGAATCTGATTTTTTACTAGTTTGCAAACAAACGTGTTTTGGGGCAAATAGCAATAATAATTAAAATGTGTATAAAAAAATGTAAATTACTGTACTGTAAATTATGCATAAAAATATATTATTTAGAATAAAATTAAATATTATAGTTACAAAAAGTTTGTCTTGTATCAATTTTTTTCAAATTTGAAAAATTTTATTAGTCATATTTTATTTCCTTATTTTTTTTTGCGTGAATTTTAAAGTAATTTTAGGTTGGTGCTTTGCTTTTATGCGAATTTTGAAAAATCACAGACCGCATCCCCCCTTTTTCAATGTAAGTTACGTCTATTTTTGCGCAATTTCATTTGCGCGTGTATTCTGAGGAACCTATCTATCGCGTAAAACAAGACCCAGGTGTATATACAAAACATCCATTAAGTTAAATAATAAGTGGTTAATGGATAAAGAACGGATAGTTAATTAATTAATATATGTGGATATATATCCATTCAATATATATAACAGAATAATTTTGTAGTAGAATTGAGGAAAAAATCACATAATATATCATGTCAGTTATCCATTTGTTTATCTGTTTTCTCTAGTGTATTGATATAGAGGTTGCTGTATGTGCTTTAAATCATGGAGGCATATTGAAAAGAGCAAAAAACATAATTTGCTGGAAAAGGCTTTTCTATGATAATTTTATAATTTATCATCTTTGTTGCTTGTATATATGTATTTTTAAATATATTTGACTATTATATGTAATATTTAAATACTTATTACTTAAATAGGTTATCAAATTTATTTCACTACCAAGAGTTTAAAATGTTTGTTTTTCTGAAGTGCGTGAATTATTATCAAGACAGAGCAAATATATTTAAATGTCATAATTCAAATTCAATACATCTATAAACTTAATTTCTAATAGATTAAACTAAATAAAATGAAGTGCAGGAGCTTTGAAGAATATAATCTTATGTTCCAACCAGAATGATGATTTATCATCACTGGATGCTCCTACAGCACTAAAAATACATCTCCATTTATATATCAGTTGTTATACATGAATCTAGCTCAGTAGAACACAATCTTATTGCTGTAATGATGACCAAGAAATGATGCAAACAGATATTCTAAAAATATTTAAAACCACTGGAATAATTTTCACAATTTAACACAAGTTTATTTACAATAAAAAATGATATTAAGCTCTGTAGAATCAGGCTTCTGATTTTGAATAATATACAGTAATAAAAGTTATCACATTGTATTTTACAAGATTAATATACAAATTTCAAGTTATTACATTGATTACATTACTTCTTAGTAGGTTTCTATAAATGCATATATATATATCTGTACACAGATACATGTTTTATAATATACAATGAAAACATTTCAATTGACCTTTGACAAAATTTAAAAATGACTAAAACTTTTCATATGTGTTCTATTTAACAAGACTGATCTATATATGCACACATACATGTGTGTGCATGTAATTTCTGAATATATTCGACTTGTTACAAAATAATTATTAAAATTTTAAGTTATATAAAAATACAATAAATGATTAAAGTTTTAGTTAAATGATATACAATTTATATACTAGATTTATGGAAACACAGATATGCAATATATTAATTTATCTGCATAACAATTGTATTTATCATAATAAAATTATTAAAGATTATTTTTACAATTTAATTCTCTTTGCTGAATATAGTATTTTTTCTTTAAAATAAGTACTATCAAATTTTTGATAGCTGATTGATTAATTATCAATGCATTTTAAAATGTCTCTTAAAAAAAAAAATCAGACTTTAATAGATTATTGTAAAAATCTGTTTTTAGATTTTTTTTTTTTTTAAAAAAAAAGATGGTCAAGGAATTAATTCTCAAATTTTTGATTTTAATTCAATGCAAGCAAACTTTACTTGTTATCTTTTAAAATATATAGATTTTTAAATAACTTTAAAAAAAATTGTTTTATATATGTTTATTTTTAAATGAATAATTTAGAAACAACTCACTCTTGTATATATGTTTATCAGTTCTTCTCTGCATATAGACACATCAGCTTATGTATAACTACTTCTTCATCAACTGATGGGTTCTCTTGATGAAAACCAGTCCAGGGAAATCATAATCAGGAAGTTATAATCCAGGTAATTGCAGTATCAGGAAAGTATTATTCAGGTATGGTTGTTGGCATATGAATACCAATTTCCTCAAGCTTTCTCTCGATAAGCTTGGATTTTGGTCCATCAATAAAATATAGTCCAGGTAAGTTAGTCTGAAATGATCTCCCTTTTGTCTGCGATTGATGAGCTTCTGGCCAACAAACTATTTGTCCACATTTGTAGATATGAATTTTACCACTGGAAGATGACCCATTTCTCCCACGTGAATTCAAACACCACTATCATGTATCAATAGATTGCTGCTGGATCTCCTGCCTTGACTTCAGCTACATATCATGGGAGCTCTGTATAAATTGGCTAGCCATCTTTCTGGCCAGATAAAACCAACTGCTGCAAACTCCAATAAGCTGCAACAAAATATTATAACTAACTTTGCAGCTTACCAGCTCTTATAAAAACTACTATCCAGACTTTGCAGTTGGCCAATTTGGCAGCTACTTCTTAAAATATTAAAGCCAGACTCTTTAGGCCAGCTCTTACAAAAACTGTAAGCCAAAACTGAAATGATATTTTTTTATCAGCCCTTTTATAGAATCATCTGAGATAATAAAAATACATTGCAGGATGTTTTCAATTTGTCTAATCCTTTTTAATCTTGAAGTGATAAAAACACAGTAACTAAAAACATTTTTTTCTGTCCAATCTTTCTCTTGATTAAAATGAATTTTAATCTTTTCAAATCACTTTTAATTTCAATCTACGTTTAGAAGAAACTCTGAAATTTTACCAAAAGTGTGATCCTTGGAATTTTTAATCTACAGTGATTTTTAAAAATAGATAAAAGAAATGTATACAAACATTATTTAAAAAATAAATTATGCTTGTTTTTAAATTCAAAATCAGAATTACAATATTAATTTATTTAAACTTTTTTAAATGTTTTAATTTATAATAAAATTCTGTTTTAAATTCAGATTTGTTTAACCCTTTTCAGTCATTATTATTTCAAATGAAATGTAGAAAATATCTACAAAAACTTATGTCTGTGTTTATTTCTATTTTTCCTTTCAACTTTATATATGTTTGTTCATACACATTATGTTGCTGTGTGCCATATAACAGACCTGTTAAAATATATGTGTGAAAGCTGTATGTCTGGATATTTTAAGCCCCTAGATAATCTGCTGAATCAAGATTTCTGATGAAATGTATTATAAATAGATGGATTGACCTGAAAATTTTTTAAATTTGTAACAAGTTTAGAATGGTAGCTACTAAAAGGTGCTGTGGATTAGTTTTAAGAATACTATCAATAATGGATTTGTCCAAACTATAGAATAATGCATAATAGATTCAGAATAGAACACAGCTGATTAGTGAAACAATGATAAAGGTAAACAAACAACATGATACAAAGAGGCAAGCCAAATAACTAAATTAATAAGTTACCTTAAAGAGAGGCAGTATGTTATTGAGTTATATTCAGAACAGTAATTTATCGATCTGCAATTAGTACACACACTGTCCATTATCTGCAGAATGCAGTCAATTATGTTCAAGTTGGAGCAAGAAATTGCTGGTAGCAAATATTATTTTATGCTTCAGAAACTAGCCATAATGCCTTGAAAAGTTAGATTTATTAGAATAAGTTATGACGTTTCTTCTAATTTGCTAGTTGTTACTGGCAACAATTACTTTCATACCCTTAATAATTATGATGAGCTTTAAAAATGTATAAATATAGTCATTACATTATTACTGGAAATAGATGCAATAAATGTTCTGAAGTTACTTGTGTTTCATTTAGACAGCAAATACTATTTCCTGTCTGAAAATATATAACCAATCCTAGCCAAATGATAAAGGTGACTATGGTTATTTAAAAACCACAGATACCAAAATATATGGTTACTAAAAAACAAAAATATCAAAATATATAGATATTGAAGTCATTTCAAATATATATGACTGTACAAGCAAATCAGCTTGCATTAAAAACATTAATGTGTTTTTCAGTTTGGGCTGACAACTTTATAATTGATCAATCGGTAAAAGATGAGTGAGGTGCATTAAATACAAAGATTCAGGTGTAGTATTGTTTGATTAAAGTCATAAGTTAGTAACTAGTCTAGGGATATTGGATGGGAAAGCACTGAATAGAAGCTATAAGGCATTACCATCAAGCATCTATTGATTACTAAGTCTTTCACGAGGTGGCACTATATTCTTAAATTCAAATGGTTATTCCACATTTGAATAATTTAAAAATAAATCAATAAAGACTAGAAAATAAATGTTAGTAATTAGGAAAATAATCGAACATGAATAGATGGTAATTACTCTTATATAAGTAATAATTATAGGATTGATTGCTCTATAGATCTAGTGGCTTTCGAGCCGTTTAACAACGACTTAAACATTTCACAAGTCATTACAGTTAGTTCGAACCGAGTTTTTTTTTGTCTGTGAAAAACCTGAAACGTTTTGATCTGAGTCCATCAACATTAAACTAACACAAAAATTAGTCTAAATATTACATTTACGTCACAGAGCCTATACTATATACAGTATATATATTTTAATCGTATACTACCATTACTTCTCAAGAGTTGAATTTAGTTTCACTGTATATTAACTGTCTGTTCTTTTGTAAAACAACCTTTTAAAAATCATTCTAGACAGGTGGAAATAAAATTTAGAGATTAAACTCTGGGATTATTTTGGTTTCAAAACAAATTATTATCACTATTTTAATTCTTTTGTTTAGAGAAACGACTTGGATATTTCAGAGTTCTTCGCATTGATTTGTACAGTATCAGATTACCGGACGTAGTTTGATATTGTAACGAAGAATGATTAAACTTTTTTTTTCCACAAAAGTTTTCACTCTAATATTCTAATGAGAATATCTTTGTTGACAGAGTTTACAGTTTTCTTTCATTTTCACTTTTACGTGCTAAATATTGATTTTTTCTTTCCTCACGAGATTCATTTTTGTTTACTTTTTAAAGGATGGATGATAATTGATTGATTATAAATTTCTTTGTAACTTTTTATTCTAATTTCTTTTTACAACATTGTAAAAGATATTTTTCTCTTTTTAAAGTTGTAAACAAATAAAATTTATAAATAATATATGTTTGTAAGTTAAGTTCTCTACCCCTTTAGCCATCGGAATGCCACAAATCAGCATCGTTCAATTAAGGGACAATAATTACATCGTAAAAGATTGTCATTTTTTGACATCATTCTTAATACACATACAACTACTATATAATTGTATAAACATGTATGTACTTATTTGATCATCAATCCATTGCAAGATTAAGGTCTTAGAATTTAATCCACTTTTTTTGATCGAGAAATTCTCTTCTCCATCTCATTCCAATAACATCTTTATTTCAACAGTTCATCTTCTGTGTAATCTTTTCTTTTCATGTTTTTTTGCAATCTCTTAGAATTTAAACATAGTTTTGTCTTTTATTTATTTCTTATCCCTTCTTTTTGGATCTAATCTTAAAACTTATTCATCCTTTATCATACGCAACATTTATTAATGACAATCTTTAATGCCTATTTATGATTTAATTCATGTAAATTAGTTTTGATTCACCTATGTTAATGCCAACATATATTTTAGTCTTTGTATTGTCTTTAACTTATTTATGGATCTGAGACTTAGACACTTAATAAAAGAGCAATACAGAGACTTTAGACCATTCAAAGAGTATGGAGAGATACATGTTAGGAGTAACAAGAAGAGATCGAAAATGCAATATATAGATAAGAGAACAAACAGATGTCATTGACCTTGGGCTGGACATATTGCTATAAGAGATGATAATGGATAGACAATTGGAATCTGAAACGGGATTCCAAGAGATTGTAAAAGACCCAGAAAAAGACCATGTGTGAGATGGATAGATGGAATAAAAAAGTGTGCAGGGATGATGTGGAGAAGAGAAGCTAAAGATTGGAGATGGTTTAAACTTGGAGATAGACCTTCATTCTGTAGTGGATTGATAATGGTTGATAATGATTGTCTTTAAGAGTCCAAGTTCCAGATCCACATTGATAAAATTCATTTATTAAAACTTTTCATCCACACAGGTATATTTGCTTCTAAGTTATTTTTGCCAAAAACATTCTATGAAATTCGGAGTAGTGATTAATTTTATCTATTATATTTTTATCTGTTTTAATAATATGGCCAAAGTCTTTTTTTTATTCATTATTATCAATTTTAATTTTTTTATTTTTTTGTTTAAAGCCTATGGATAAACTTCAGTTTTTTAATATTTACCTTTGAGCCTACTTGTAATTTCATCTTATAGTTTTTGTAATATTTCTCATAGTTGGAAGTATAATTTTTGTTAAGTAATTTATATTTATTTTTACTTTTCCAATAGTAGTTCTCTTTTCCCTATTCTATATCCATACATTGTAAGTCTGAGCAATCAATAAATCATCATCATTATTTTCAACTATTATTGACCCACTGCAAGATGATGATCTCTCTAAGTTTAATCCATCTTCTCTGATCTCTAATCTCTTTTTTCCACATTAGCCCACACATACTTCCTTATTACATACATCCATCTTACATATAGTCTCTTTCTAGATCTTATACAATCTCTTGGAATCCAGTTTAAGATTTTAACTGACCATTTATTATCATCTCTTCTAGCAATATATCCAACCCAATTTTATTTTGCCTCTTAATTCTTTCAATGATGTCAGCAACAACCATTTGTTCTCTCACCCATGCATTTCATTTTTAATATCCTCTGACCAGTTTCTAACTTTTGCTTTCATCAGCGGAGATTTAAAATTTAGAACTAAAACTAATGTACTAAAACATTTAGCAACTGTTTTTCCTTCCTTAATACTATTCAAGCTAATGATCTGCAAACCAAAGAACTCCCATGACTTGAAATCCAAGTCAAATAAAAGTGCAAAACAAGAAAGTTATATGGTGTTATGATTGGTATTACCTAGCCAAAAAAAAATTAGAAGTAGCATACAGATGCAAAAAACTAAAACCACTATCATATACAGAAATTGATCTAGTAATATTATCTATATAGCTTTGCAAATGAGTTATCTAAATTCAAAATCTTGGGTTTATTTAATTAAAATCTATTAGTCTGAATAGAATAAAAAAATAAAAGTTAACTACTAAAATATTTATAGCTTTGATTTTCAAATTTTTACTAGGGAAATAAGAAATCATAAACCTGCATCATTTATGACTCTATCTCATATATATGACATTACAGTAATGTAAAGAAAACAACTTTTGAAAGTACATGAATCAGCTGAAAAAGTCACATGGTGTTTTTTTACTCTCTTTTTTATTTGAATTACTAAAATAGTTTCGATTATGTCCTGTACATGGGGAGTTAGATTGACCTTAGGTCAACATGGGTGTGACAAGAATCTCGGTCTCAGGGTGACCTTTGAGCATTCCATCATCAGAATGTGGAGTGCATTGAGACCTGTCCATTAAAGTATGAGGTTTGTCTATCTTAATATATATCTGAGCACTTATAGCATATATGTGTAGAGATGGTAGTCTGAATCAACTGATAATTGCTGGTTTAGCATGAAATACATATATTGGTGATTATTTATCTTTTCAACATATATGTGTTCAAGTGTATCAGTGTTATGAGATAGTGTGGAGAGTGGTGGGTCGTATGAAAGACTGTGCTCATATACTCTATATATAAAATAGTTTCTGAAAACTGGTGTAAAGTGTGTTGGCAAGATGGAATCAGTCTCTATACAAAATTTAACAATGCTAATTTTTTTAATGTTATCACATAGTGTAATCTTTCAAAGGTAAAGATACTTTATAGCTAACTTCTCATAAGAGAACATTTTCTTTCCCTATTAATGATGAAATCACACTACAATTACTGCAACAGTATTTATCTCAACTCAGATTTACTGCTAGATGACTATAGCTGGATACCCATTTACTGACCAATACTGAATAACCAGATATTTTGGCTATTGGTTTACTACCCAAGAAAAAAACCTTAACTCCATTTATGATTAGAACATATTTGATGTTCCCATAATTCAATTTATAATGGCTTAGTTTTTATAAATATTCTGCAAACTTTGGCAGTAACCTAAGTCTAAATCAAGATATTTCAGAAGTATTAATCACAATAGAAATGCATTAAGAATAAACTGATCTTTCATAGTCTGAAAGTCTAATACAAAAATGACTACATGTTTTCACTTGTTTTTTCTACAACTTTTTGTAATACGTGGATACTATATAAAAACCATGTTCGAATGCCGTTCTTTGTTTTCATTATTTTGAGTTCAAAGTTCACTGTAATCAATTTATAGTTATCTTAATATATATCCAATTAGAATTGGCAGAAGATTGGTAAAGCTTTTGGAAATCATATCATTTCTTAATCTCATTATTTTAAATAATTGTAAATTTTTATCATTATCTGGAGTTTTTCCCATTTTTTATATATTCAATTCAACCTGTTTTACAATGTGCACACTTTATGTAATGTTGCCATTACTCTATAAGCTATTTTGTTTTCCTCTTCTTTCTTACTATAGCTATTTTTATAGAATTTCACCATACATCTGCTGATGTCATCTATACATTTAGCTATTGCTGAAAAAACCTGTCTTTAAATATAAAGACATATTTTTATATACTTGACATCAAAATCTTTAGCTTTTATTTTTTTCTACTTTAAGGACCTGTTGTTGTAAGTTTTCACAAGTTTCTATTAGGTGTCGTTATGATAAAAGTTTTTTAAATGTAAGGAGTAATTGATCCCAATTAGTTCAAAACAAAACAGCTTTAAAATCTATTTGATGCGTTATAAAATCTGTTAATTTGTTTTGTAAAGGATGTAGATTCTTGCATTAATAAAATCATCTAGAATATTCACTAGCATCTAATAGAGAAGTGTGAAATGGTTAATTTGGTGATTAAAACATCATTTAATTTTTGAAAATATTTTTTGATCAATATTCTCAAGGACTCAACTGATATGTGTAGAATTGTTGCATTTTTTAATAGAATATATTATTTGAAATTTAAATTTTATTAAAACAAAACTGGTTAAAGAGCATATGGACTGGATTAGCAATAAGATTTAGATCTTTATATAAATTGGTTGATATTATATCAATTATTTGTGTAATATGTGCTTTTAATAATTGAATTCAAATGCAGTGCAATTTTGTTATTAATTGGGATTAATATTGTAATCTTAAGAGTAAGAGGGAGTACAATATTTTATTGGTATGTTTTTTTTTAGATGCTGAAATATTTCAATATCAGTATTAATAGTTTATGAATCAATCCCCTTACTGTGCGGATTTACTGATCTAGCATAGTTAAATCTAAATATAATTCTCCTTAATCTGCATGTTATTAAATGTTGATTATAAATGGAGGAAATGTGTTTAGTTTTAGTTTTGAAGTTGGTGGATTAAAGGGATAGTTGCTTTAATGTGGGAAATTACACTTAGTGCTGAATTTATGTCATTCAATTTTTACTTCGTAAAATTTTTTGAATGACAGATATTTAGCTTATTTCACATATATTGTCAAAAATGTTTATAAATTGCGCCCAAACTTAAACTGATGAAATGTTTGACATCATAAAAAGGTGATTTGCAACAAATATTAAATTTGAAATATCATCTGTGTTTAATTTAAAGTCATAGAAAATTAAATGCTTAATTGTGAAGTTACATTGATCTTAACTATTAGATCAAGTGTTACACATACTTGGTGGTCAGAAAAGCTTATACATATTTGAAAGATCAATTTTGTCCTAGATAAAAATAAAAAAAAACAATTCATTTAAAGATAATCTTGTTCCCCAACAATAGTAACTGTCATTAAATGGGTGTAATGAAACTAATAGTTGTAATGCCAAGTAAGCAAGCTTTATTTATATCATTAATAATGATGCATTATATGCAAAGCCATTATAAAAATTATAATACCTGAAGAGTTCAGAAATTTGCATTAGACATTTCACCATGTGATCACTACATCTTTTGCTTTAGTATTTGAATACATAATAGTCAGGCATTATAGTATAATCTTTTATATTTACCAATAAGACAACCACTCAAGCTAAATGCATATTTGATTTGCAGATACATGGCTTTGATTGAAGCATTAAGAACTTTTGAAAGAGATTTTTTTTATTACTGCTGGATAACATTAAGTTTTTGGATTGCTATTTAAATATTTTAATTATCACTTCTGTTTGAATTTAATTGGAATGTGACATTTATTGTGGAAGTATTTATGTTGTACATTTTATATAATTAAGTTTTAGCCCCTTTGTTTACTTGTTGTAAATGTTCTTTTATAAATAGTTTTAATTATTCACATAACTGTTGTCTGAAGATCTCAACTAGGCAGATTTTTTGTTAAACTGAGTCTTAGTATTTCAATCATATATTAAGCAAAGCACTGATTGATAACTAGAAGGATTAGAATTAAGTATTTTTCATTTTTAATTAATAAAAACAAGATTATAATCATAATACAATGATTATTATTATAGGCTTAAAAATAACTTCTTAATTAAAGTAATTTTCTTAGTTTTTTTAAGTAAAAATATATTAAAAACAAACTTTATAATTTCCTAATCATTAAAACAATCTTCTTTATTTTATACACACATAATTTTTTTTTCATTACATTAAAAATATAAATATTTGTCACAATCAGCAATTAAATTAAGTAATCCTTTTATATCATATATATTTTTAAATTTAATTTTAAATGCATTATTTCAAAATATCAAACAAGTTTTATTAATATAATAATCAATCTAAATAAAATTGAAGCAAACATCTAATTATAGTTACAGTTATTTAATTATTAACCTAGCTTTTATCTCTTACTGAGACTTTCCAAAATATAAAGTTGTATACATCTTAACAATAATTTATACATTGCTTTAATTCTATTTCCAGGATCTTGATTTAATTTTTTATATCCTTGTTCAGCAATATCTTCATATATTTTTCTCTCACAGTTCAACTCATTTAAAATTACAAATCTTTAAACCTTTATCCTCATTTGTTATTATTCAACTTTCTTTATTTACCTTCTCAACAATTGTATATATTATAAACTTTTCTTTTCATTCCTTCTTATTATATTTAACTCTTTTATTTACAACATTATTAATTTTAGACTGTAATTCAACTTTTAAGTCACTCTTTATATTTGCAGTTTCCACACTTACAATACTTGCCTTTTGAACATCATTATTTATTATATTAAGTATATATCTATAACAACATTGTGGACAAATAATTTTATGTTGAATATTTGACCATTGTATATATTTAAATATTATTAACCATTTAATTAATATTTAAATCATTCTAAACTTTGTTTTAATATTTATAAAATTAATTTTTGCCTATGGTTATTTTTTCTTTTCTTTCTTTTATAAACTGTTAAATATATATGCACATACATATTGTTAATGTTACCTATTCATTGTCTATAGTTATGAGCAGTCTATCTCATTATTCTTCTACCAGAGGTAAATAAAAGAGAAATGAAACACTATTTTAACAATTAAGTTATTCATGTGATAAATACAAGATGTCTTGCATGTGAACATATTATTGTGACAAAAGTCATCCAAAGCACTAGTAATAATAATTTTAAATGATATATTCCTAATTATCCGCATGTAAAAGTGTAAATGTAAGATATTTAATAGAATGTAATAGATGTTTAAACCATTCTGTCAGTGTGTCATCAAACAATCTACATGTTAGAATAACTAACCATAGATTTGACATTTTGCATAAGACTGAAGACAGACTGGTATCAAAATACTTTAATTTACCAGATCATACTGTTGATCATTTAAGAGTAGTAATATTGTCAAGCATTGGTGTCCAAGTGGTTAGCACTTGTCCCAGGGTTTACTTAAAAAAAAGAGCAGTAATATTACAGAATAGTTTTTCTTCCACAAGTGAGAGAAAAACAAAAGGATAAAGTTTTTTTATTTTTAAATTCAAGATCTTATATTCCCATGAAATGAATGTAAACATAGGCACAATCACATCTTTAAATTATCTAGTTTTCTAATGCATCATCATCATCATCAACCGCTTCAGCTTCACCTATTTAAATAGAAAGTAGGTTGAAGTAAAAAAGGGGTTCCCCTCTGGGGGTTCCCTCTTTTCTTCCAAAGAGTAAGCTTGTGGTTTAAGACCTGTAGAGGTCCCTACTATCGCATTTTATATGCATGTTCTTGAGGCTACAGCTTTAATAAATATTACATCATTATTATTGTTTTTATTATTATCATTATCATCATATTTGTATATTTTCATTTATAGTTATGTGATTACAGATATACACTTTTCTTTAAATTAATATTTAATTACTATTCATATATATTTATTTTTGTTTCTACTAACTATATTATTTAATTAATATATATAAGTATTTCAGTTGTTTATACAAATATTAATATTGCAATGGTCAGGTTCAAGCCCTTCTCCTTGCACCTTTCATGAAATTTAACTACTAATCCTATCTGTGCTGGGTTCAAATCCTATTAAAATATTCATTTTATTAAAATAAACATCTAAACTGTACTATCATGGCTGGGTGCACAGCATTATATATTCACATATGAATAAACACTGTACGTACGTAGGTTAATAAATGTTACAGCGAATATAATAATTAAAAAAATTTTTTTTTGTTAAGAAATGATTTATGCTTAATTTTAAATGGAAATATCAATTTATTAAACTTATTAAATACAAATTCATATGTGGATATATGATTCACTTTATATAATAATATATATAAGAGTAGCATGATTTAGTTTTGTCAAAGAGCAGAAAGCTTTTAGTTTTTAATTAGTTAAAAATAAAAATTAGCGTAAACAAATTTGCATTAAGTCCACCACACCTTTGGCTAAATCAAAGTTTGAAAATTGATAATTGCTTTACCCCAATTTGTCTGCTAAATTGTATTGATTAAAATTGCTGAAGTAGCACTATTTCACACCCAGAGGAGGATCTAAGGCACCATGAAAACCTAAACAAAAGCATTTTGGTCAAATTGGTAAATCTTATAATTTAAAATAATATTTTTAGAGTTAATGGGTTTCCAGGCAAAATAAATTCTTTTCTAGTTAAGTGCTGGTAGGAAAAATATAAATAGGGTATATTTGAAGCTTGAGTTATGGAGTCATTAATTTTGGAAGAGTGTCACCATGCCTAATCCACATCAGATTGATCTTTGAAAGATCTGACTGGAGAAAAGTGACTGCTACTTTTAGAATCCATGGAAGAATGATGTGCTGCTACCAGCCTATGCTTAAACCACTGGAGCTGCCAAAAGAAACCATCCTGTAACAGCCACTCAAGAAGATGATATCTGAAAGCCAACACCTGCTTATCCAGCCAGCATTTAATTGGTATGCCAAACCTCTAACCACAGAGTTCTGTGTAACAAACTATTTCTCAAATCAAAATTTTCTATCTACTTATGTTTAAAGCTAGCAAACTATAATCTAATGTAATCTCTAAACCCTATAAATGTTTTCATTATAAATTCCTGTTAAATGAAATAATGCATTATTTGTATAATTTGCTTACTTCTTTATAATATCTTAAGTAAACTAAATGTAATCTACTCTAAATTCTTTATCTATCACTATGGTTGTGCCTGTAATATTTCTTTATTGTTATTTTGTTATTTATATGCCAATGCTTTGAAGCAGTGAGCATTTAACATAATAAATATTCGGAGATATAATTAGAAATCTCTGCATAACTATTTTTTTAATGACATTCTCGATGCTCGCTGGTTCAAATTCCTATATTTATTTGATTTTAACTGTATTGTGGCTTACTATTAAATTTCTTTCTTATTAAGATTTATAAATAGAGTAATGTACTAGTCTCAGTAATATGAAAGTATACTTAGTAATTATTTGGCCAGTCGATCAAATATACTTTCCTCCTCTCTTGTAATAATTTATATGTATCGATTGAAACCTATAAACCAGAGTTTTATTATATATTTTCTTTATCCCTCTAATGTCACCTGATTATGTAGCATTAGAATTGGTTCATAATAATACTGACCTAGCTATTGCCCCATATTTTTGTAATAATTAATGTCATACTTTTGCTCGGCGGATTAGATACATTAAATTCACATTCAATGTTTAAACATTTTCTCCTTAAAAATGGAACCTCAGGAAAAACCATCTTACCTTTTGTCAGGATTCACACTAGTAAGACCAGAAGTATAATTCCCAGCAGTCATGTTAGCCACCCTGACCTTTTAGCAGCATGATGCTTGGTTCTAGGGTACCGGTGTTTGTCACGAAAACCCTTGACTTCAATCTATCCACAGGGTGCTCTGTTGTTGTAATTTTCCAGTGCTGTAGCATGTCAATGATCTTATATAGCCAATTCTGAGTCCCATAATTTAATTAATTATTCAGTATTAAACTGAAATTTACATCTTTGGTTTCTGGGTTCAATCTCAAACCTGAACTGATTTATACACTCATAATTTACTACTTTAGTAAGACTTGTACAGCATTTTATAATGGTAGTTACCACTGTCAATCGGAATCGGCATAATGTAATGTAGGCACAGCTTAGTGATTCTTTAAATGTGTCAATTCATATTAACAATTAAAAGATTTAAGGAGGAGAAATGTCAAATCCTCATATTACAAAGCCTGCATTCTTTCCCACATTAATTGATGACTTATTATTTAATAAATATATGTTAAATGTATTCTGGTTTTGTGTAATTTCTCATTCCTATCTCAATCCAATTCAGTCTTAGTTAATTATACATATATTTGACAGAACTATTTATGCATTAATTACATTTATAAATGTCATCGTTGATTTCGTGCTGGTAGTAAGTAAATTAGTTAATATAATTTTAAGCTCTGAGTCTTATGATTTTCCCTGCCCTATGCCGGCCGCGAAAGATGGATGTACTATGTGTAACTTCAAGTGTGGTTGTTCATAGGGTCTTGAGTCTTGGAATACTGGCAAACGAGTTGAAGTGTGGTCTGATTCGGAATGTCACAATCCTGATCTGGTCGGCTTTGGTCTCTTTGTCTGGATTCTAGATTCTGTTAAGCGAATGTACAAAACTTGACCGTTATAATATGAGCAAACTATTTTTCATAAATGCACACACATTTTATATTGTCATTTATATATATTGTATTTTTTAATTTAAATTAAGTTTGCCATTCTTTGTAATGTTTGATTAGTACATAATGCAATATTTTTTTAAAATGTATGTTTAAAGAAATTTGCAATTGGATGGTTAAATTTTCTTTTTAAAATCTTTTAACCAATAAGACTTTGTCAAATATGTTATTTTTGAATACCACCATTTTATAATATATATATATATATTCTTTCTGATGAAAACCAGTCCTCTGATTGAAATATTAAAGTAATTTTATATACAAGCAAATTTTTTCCATGTGTTATTATTATTTTTTGTATATATTTCTTATAGCTAGCTTATATATAAAGATATTTATAATAATTACTATCTGTTATGGATAAGTTCATGCAAGGAGTAGCTACATTGCATCGCATCGCAGTGACCAGCAATAACAATTGATTGTCGTTGCTTTTATTTTTTAACACAATTTATTTAGCGCCTTACTTTTAGAATTCTAGCATAAATTTAAATGAATTCGTAGTTAATTAGTGTTTATGTATTATTTTATAACCATCAGAATTTGGGTGAATTTGTTTAGATGACCCATAATCTGGTGCTTAAAATATCAATCAATATTAAGTATATTGCGCCACGTAAATATACACATGTATTGTTTTATAGACACGCACACACACACACATTTTAAAATGCAAATCGCTTTAGGCACGTTTAATATTAATGAATTTATAATTTAAAAGAAATCTTATAGTAAGCATAATATGAGTAAAAGAATTTAAGTACGGTTACGTATTATTGCATACAAACTATTCAAACGCAATTTGCAAACCACTGATCGATTCATAATTAGAGATAGAAATGTTATCTCAATTTCAAATTGTGTACGATTTTGGTTCGCATATTAAATTTGACATACCAGTAGAAGTTAAAACGTTAACTTTTCCTAGGGGAGAAGGAAGTCTTTTGTGAAACCCAGAGTTATGAATCAGCCCTTACTTTTGACAATCAGATTTTATTTGATTAATTTATAAACAAATTGAAAAGTATAATCTCTTTAGAAGTACCAAGACATTTCTGGTGACGGTTTTAATTATTTTAAATAAAAATTTATAAATTAAATTTGAATATATATAAAAAAATAGAATTTTAAATTATTTAATAATACAGTTTTATTGATTTCTCTTGGAAACAAAGCCATACAAATTAGACATTCAAATTAATTTTAAAACAAAGATCAGTCAGTAAATTTATGTTTATCTTTTGTGTGGAGCAATGACTGACTAGAAATGCAAAACATGAAAAATTATAATCAAAAATTAATTACTATCAATAAAAATGAGTTCTCCCTTTATTTATCATTCGGTTTCCTGTTTTATTTTAGTTTAGAAGGCTGTCTGTTAGCAAAATTGAATTTACTTCTTTTTTTTTCATTTAATTTATTTATTTGAATAAAAATATTTTTGTTATAGCCTTGTCTTAAACTTGTTCTTGATAATAGACTTGTCAAAACTATAGAACTCTCTGAATGGGATTTGTCATACGTTATTGTTAACTAGTGAAACAACAATAAAGTAAACAAATGGTCGATGTACAAACAGGGCAATCAAATACTTAGTCAAGTAAATCTGATTGCTCACATTAAGATAGAAGAGTTGAAGTTCATTTGAGAAAGGATTGGGTGATTGGGTATTTCTTAGTCATATTTAAAATAATAATAAATCAACCTGGAATTACTCTGATATTAACACACATTACTCACTGTTTATAGAATGCAGTGAAACACATTTGTTTGGAATGAAAAGCTGCTGGTGACATGAAGTGTTAATCGATCACAAAGTAAGCTAATGCAGCTAGATATTTTAGGTTTGTTAAAATAAGCTTAATATACCTCCAACCTCCTGATTATCACTAGTAACAACTACACATTTGTAATCACATCAACTGAAATGGGCAATGAATTCTTATAATATTGGCAAATATATTATTACTGTATATAGATGGAATAAATGTTTTAACATTATATTAATTGCATGCCATTTATTTATTTTTTTTAGCTAAAAGCAATAACATTACTTTCTAACAGTGAAAGAATTTTGCTATCATTCATCCTAGGTAATATTAAAGCATCAAGAAAAATAATGGGGTGTAGAGTGATACAGAGGCAAAAATCTCCATACAATAGTGTCACCCTGTGCAATCCAGAGTAATCAATGAATGCAAGAAGGTTAGTGCATGAAATCCCTATCTAGTACTTATTCATCAAATATTCCCTGACTAGTTTCTAGCTTGGGCTTTTATCTGTGCAGATCTTTGGATCTGAGAGCATTGCACCTGGTATGGTGATATTGGATGAGTAGGCCCTAGATAGGAATTTTATGCACAAACCTCCTTGCATCCATTTATTACTCTTGCTTGCACTGGATAGCTCTGCTGTACAGATAATTTTTTCTTTGTTTTAACAGCTTGTGCAAACATAGGAAATAGTGATCATGTAATGTTTAGGGGTAGAGTGAATTGAGATATTGTGTTAGCTTGTAATTGATCCAAAAAGATTTGGTTAGCCAGAAGTCTCTTTACACTATCCACAAGGGTTAATGTCTGTTATAATTAGAATCAACCACAGCATGCATGGTGTTTAGTTCCAATATTGTCAAGAATACAGTAAATTCAAGGAAAGCACTGAAAGCTATAGAATATACATTTAAACACATATATAATATGAAGTCAACATGATACATGTACAGCATACATTACTTATCATTTATGTATCTACAATACAAATACAATATTAAAAATTGTATAAACTTTAGGACATTTGTAAAAATAATTAACAAAAAAAAAAGCCAAGCAAATATTAGTCTGGGCAGAGATCAGCAATCATTTATTTATGATGGAATGTGTTTGAATGTGATATTTTGTGGTCACAGTATTAATGAAAAATTTATTTTAATTTTTGTGATTTTTTATTATATATATATTGAACAGTAGGTAAGGAAATCAGTGAGTTTTGAAACAATGAATATAAAGAGAACATTTTATATTTACCAATTTTTCTGCATAAATTTCCCATTTCACTGTTGAAAACTAAAAAAAAAAATGAAACAAAATCCAATATTTCAGCCAGTTTCTGGTATCCACTTGAATTTCTTAGCAGAAATCTTAGAGTAAAATGTTGAAAAAGGTTAACAATTTTTGTCACTTCAACATATCCACTTTTTACAATGATTCATATTTACCAGGTAAGTTCAGAACTCAAGTTTGAATACTGGCTAGAAAAGCTAATTTTTTTTCAGATTTTAATTAGGTTTGCCTTTTTTTAGATAGCAAATTTTCTCAAATAAGGATAAAAATTACTTAAATTTTCCACCACCATGTGAATAATGCCACAATCCCCACTATTTCATTAAAGAATGAACAACTATTAAAAGGGACGAAGTGGCCTATTTAAAGGTTATTTACCGTTTTACATAAGATTCTTTAACAAGCATGATATTAATATCTTATCATTTGTATATAGTTTCAAAACAAGCACATCTTTTATCATAATTATTACTGCTATAGTTTTTTATATATATGTTGAAGAGTTGACTGGGAAGTGAACCCAGGCCAGCTGCTTGGAAGGCAGCTATGTTAATCACTAGATCATCAACGCTTGACTGCTATAGTCTTTTTATTAATCATTAAATGATTTTTTATACATTTACACTATAAATATTTATTAATTAATTCTACTGCTATATTTGACAGAGTTATATTTTAATCTTGTTTGATATTATTTCAAACAATAAATATTAAAAAATTAATAATTATTTTTGTTTAAGTAATTCATTTTTTAGAAACTGTAATTAGTAGCTCTGTTTTATTATAAATAAAAATTTTGCAGTTAAAAACAGATATATACTCCCATACTTATGATGTTTTAGCATAATAATAAGAATATCGCAATGAAATTTACAACTAAAAGATAGTAATATTCAAATATTTTTTTCTATCCCTATTATAATTGATTTATTTCAACATTTTGAATATTGTCTAAGAAGAAGTTTAATTCAGAATATATATGTAGACAATGGTTGAGCGTGCTTTCGAATGATGAAGCCAGATGCAAAGCGCACTCAGCCATTGTCCACATACATATACTGAATAAAATTCCTTCGTAACCAATGTTCAAAACGTTGAAATAAATCAATTACAACTAAAAGATAGATAAAAATAGGAATATACATTCTCACATTGTAAAAGCTGAGATATTAAAAAAAATTGCTATTCACATGAATTCTTCATCATTCTTAATGTTTTTCACCAGTGTAAAATTGTATTGAATATTTTGTCAAAACTTGCACTGTGTATTAGCAATTCAGGTGTTATTTGACTTATTTTCTGTTTCTTATATTTCTATAATAAAATTTAGTTTGAAATATGAGTTCTTCTATTTCAGTAATATGTTAAATAAAAATAAAAAAGATCGTAACAGTATTTGATAAAATGTTTTTTATAATGATAAATGGATAGAAAAATATTTTTTAATATTACTTTTTTCTTTTTAACAAAAGACGTTTTTTTTTTATGATTATGCTTATGAATTTATTTCACTTTTAATATTTTCCATAAAAGTAATAAGTTTTTATTTTCCTAATGTTTGTTAAAATTGTATATATATTAAATACTACAAAAATCATTAAAACTGCTCCATATATCTAAATATATTTAAACTCATCTGGTACATTATACAAATGCACACAATAAAATAATGCAATATATAAAAAGAAAACTGTGGCAAAATCTCCAAAAATACAAGTGTAACACTATTAGTATGTCATTTTTGATTCCTCTTACTGTCAATTTCCGCAACATAAAACTTTTGTGCTTTTAAGGCCATTCATATACTATTGTAAATTTAAAGAAGTATAAATAATAACTATTAATTATACTGTGCATTGGATATTCACATATTCTGCATACTTATTTTTATATATTAAAAAGACATTATTGTATGAAAGTTATTAATATTTTCTGTTCCTAACTGCATGATAGCTTATTTAAAAGCTAGTTCAGTCTTATTTCTTCAAAAACATTTATTTTTAAAAAGTTTGCATTGATATTGTATTTTCTAGAAAAAGTGAAATTTTTTTAAAAAAAAAAACCAAAATAAAACATATAGCTCAAGTCAATTAAACTTATTAATTAGTGGTAGCATTTATTAAATTATGATTGTTTTAAATTTTATTTTTAAATGTTTAGTTCATTTATTGTGCTAATTTTATTATTTTTAATGCATTAATATATTTAAAATGACTAAAATAATAAATTTTAAAGATTGGGAAAAATTGAGAGCTATCGTCTCTTCCCTCATGCCTGGATTTTAGAAGTTGCCAAATTTTCAGTAGCTATAAAACATATCATAAAAATGATCACATGTACCTAACTTTTCAGTTCTATAATTTTTTAAATACTGGAATCAAAACTGTTTTCATAATCTATTAAGCTTCTAAACAAACTGAATGTTTATTTTCCAAACATCTTTGATATTATTTTTTAAACGTAGATGATTTTCATGATGTAAAAATTGACTTTTAAATCCAGTCTTCACTTTTGACTAAGAAAGATCCCAATTTTCTTTTAATCTTGCACATAAAATCTAACAGTAAATTTGATAAATAATAGATCTATATTTTTTTGAATCTTCTCAGTCACCTCTTTTTTATGATAACAATGTAATTGCATTACTTCAGTTGTTGTTTTCTTTAAACTACTTATTATCATTATCATTTAATCATTGCCAGCTTTATCCTTTGCAGTTTAGATATTAAAACACTGACAGTATGATATTCTATCATCGTATAAGTAAACTCAATTGTAGAGTGAATGATTGTTATTTATGTTGTGACTTCTAGTAAATTCATGCAGTTTTTTTTCATTTGTTTGATATCCTTAATGTGAACAGGATAATGCTGGAGTTCTATCTGTGAGTTTTTTTATTCTTTCTCCTGCATGGCAGATTCACAATCAGAATATGACTCTATGCTTTTGACAGATTATATTAGAATAATATTAATGCTCTAACATCATTTAATAAAATTTCTTCACTGTTATTTTCACATATTTTATAAACATATATAGCTTAACAATATGAAACTGAAATGAAATAACTAAATCGAAAAAGCTATGTAAGAAAGTCAAATATCAACAAATTATTAAAAAAATGGAATAGTCATCCATTCTTTTAGCTTTGATGTTATTTAAACATTAATTTATTGATGTAAACATGAATGACTATTAATCACCAAGTAACAATGGTGTTAATTATCTAATTCATGAAACACTGGATTGAAAATATCTATCCACCAAATACTTTCTAATATGCCATTCAAATTAATGATTTTAATTCATTCTTATCATCTTAATGTTTTAACCCTAAAGAAACTAAATCTAAGGTTATATGTCTGATGCTAGATTAGCAATAATGCTTTAGTAACATCAGTTATAAGTGAAATGTAAGCCTTTTTTATTTTTATGAAAAAGAGATGATGTACATCAAAATAAAGTATCACATGACCCAGTTTAAATTTGCAATACCTTCAATCTCATTAGCTTGCCTAGGATGAAATAAAGGTGGTTATTGGGACATAGATGTAATCATAAGTTTCTCACTGTTAAAGATTAGCTATGAACTAGTAAGAACATCTGGTTAGAATCACAGTCTAGTATTCATTGATTATTAATGCTTCCATAATAGTCTATTAGAAAAACAATGTAAATAGATAATTGCTATTGAAGTAAATTTTGCATATTGTTAATGCAGATTTGTTAACATAGAGTTATGGTTATGCATTATTTTGGTATATTCATTTTAGGGTATAATCATTATTTCTGGACAATACTATTATCTTTGAAAAAGATAACATCTCACACAGTCAGATAATGATTTAAAAATGTAAACATGATAATGCTCAATTTTTATGCACAACTAGTTACCTGTTTTAAGAATGATTGAGCCTCTATATATCATTATGTTGCCTCTTCTACCATCATATTTAATCAGGTAAGACTTTTTTTATGGGTGAATTTAGTTAAATCCAGTATTAGAATGGCAGACAAATAATTTTTAGTCAACTACCAGCTAATTAGTTTCCAATAACAGACCATATGATTACATTATTATTCTTTTACCTTCAGCTAATGTTGATATATTTGTCTGAATATTTCTGATGATGACATTATACTTACAGTACTTATTAGATTATTCCCATTACCTAGTCTTAATTGTTAAATGTTTTTAGAAAAAAAATCAAGCTTTATTTAAATCTTTCAAATATCTTCAGCTATTAATAATAATAATCATCATCATCATCCTCATCATTTTCAACCATGCTGCTGTATGAAGGTCTCTCTAAGTTCAGTTCATTTTCTCTCATCTCTAGCCTTTCTTCTGCACACCACACCAGCACACTTCCTTATTTTATCCATCTATCTTACATATGGTCTTTTTCTATGCCTTTTACAATCCAGTTTAAGATTTCAATAATAATGATAGTAGTAGTAATTGAAGCAGTCAATCTTAGCTTAAGAATATGCTTCATGTTTCTACCTACTACCCGTATTCAAACCCCTATATCCCATCCCACTCCTTTTGTCGTGTATATATATTTCATGTATATATTTGAGATACGTGCCTAAATTATACAATTTAATGTTTCAATAACATGTTTTAAAATTATTATTAATTCTTTTTATTAATTATTAGTTCTTTTTTATTAAAGTATTATAGATGTGGCTCAAATATATACATAAGAGCAAAACTTACTAACAAAATATTGATGTTTTTAAATATTTATTATATGTCATTTTTAGCTTTTTCTTTTTAAATTGCTTGTTTTTTTTATTAAACTGTATATTTTTTATAAAATCCAATATGGAAGATGTGACTGTTGTTAATTGTCCAAAAATAATTAAGGGTTGGAAGCACTATTGTTTTAATCTGGGGTAGGTATTTTTAATTAAAGTTTTACTTAAAAGGGGATTAAGATTAGAGATACTTTTGTTAAAAAACATGTTGTCAAATCTATTTCTAATCTGGAAATAGATTTGAATTTATTTTTGGACGTTATCTTACAATTGCATCTTCAAAAACAACTGATAAAAGAAAAAGTATAAAATGACTGAATTTTGAATCAGAGGGGAGATTAGCTACTATTGAGAGAAGTGATTGCTACTAGACTATGCTGTTTTGAAATCTCAAGATGATCTAGTAAAAGCTTTTCCTGACACTTGTGGGTCATCTTCCGCAGCCATAATATTCTGCTACCCTAAAGTGAAGTAAAGACCCAATGGAGAACTTTAAAAATGCTAATAGAGAAGCTTGCTGTCACCAAGAAGAATTCATTTTGGATCCTCAATTTGCCAAGCATGAAAATAGACTTATTAAATTTGCACAAGGTAACTTTTACAAATCTAGCCTCACTAATCTCAAGTCCTGCTATCAAGATTTCTAGTGTATTGTTCAATTTTCTATCTTTTAAATTAATATATAATATGTAAATTTGCTCTCAAATGATTTCATTATATATAATCTATCTCATATGCTCTTAACTTTCTTTAATTTTAGTGCGGTCAATTATTTGTAGTTATTTATTACTTGATTATATATATATGCTTTTAATTTTATTAATTTGCTAATCTCAAACAAACTGGCGATTTTTAATTTATAAAAATCTTTTCTGTCATTTTTTAAGTAAACCTTCACGAAGCAAGTTATTAACGTCCATTTAAAACAATGCATTATTAATTAATATACTTGCCAGATTGTTTTTCGAGTCAACATTTTATTTATTATAAAATTATATTTGTTTAATTCTGGATTTTCTACCAGTGTAAATCCAGAACTTACGCTAATTAATGCTTTGAAATCTTTTAAAATGTTTTGTTTTTATTCAATTCTGAAAGAGTGACCCATTAATTATTTTCTATAACTGCCAGTTTTTTTATATTTTACATACTCTTAAAATTTCAAATCTTGTATTTAAATATTTCAATTATTATAAAATCAACGAAGGTGAGATTGATTTATTTTAACTAGCAGAAAAAGGGATGGGGGAAAATCTTAATGTTTCTTTTACTAAATCAAATATTAACGTATATTTTATTAATTTGAAATCTAAATCTTAATGTTTCTTTTGCTAAATAAAGTCTTCAAGTATATTTTAGTAAATGAAATCTAAATTTCTCTCTATATATTATAATTGCATGGCGTATTATAGTATTCAAACAAGGATCATTTATTTTTAAAGCAGTAAAACTTTTCAAGGTTGTTAGTGACATTTATCATTCGTACTGCGTTCCTGACATATAGCCGATCTTTGTGATTATATATATGTGCTTCTTAATCTGGGGGTTACGACAAGTTCAAACCCATAGATTTCTTCTCGTTCCATAGATTGTTGAGCTATCTGGAACCGCATTTATTCCGTATCAAATGCCTCTGGTGGTGATCCCGTAAGTTTGGCACATGCTATGCATATTCACTTCGTAGATAAAAGGCGTCTCACATCAGTTATATCAGCAAAAGTCTGGACCATGCCATGCCTATCCACTTTTAGCACTACCCAAGAAGGGGGTGTGAGATTTCATTTTTCATCCAGAAGCATGACCATTTCCTCTTAGATATTTTTAGGCTATTATGTCAGCACTGCAAACTTCTTTGTATTATTATTATTATTTTTTTTGCTTCATGACCCAGTTTTAATGCTCTAATATTAAAATTAAGCTTTTCTTAAAAGATATATATAAATGCAAATTACTTCTATTTATTAATTAACCCTTTAACCACTAATTATATTATTGGTTGTATGAGGTAAAAATCAAATCTTTTAATTGGCCAACTCACAAACTGAAGACAAAGCCTATTGTTAAAACATATTCACCTATAATATTAAATTCAACTCAGATACATTTATAAAAAGTATATTACTAATTTTTCAGGTTATGAAAGAGAACAAAAGTTCTTTCAAAAATAAATTGCTATTTATTTATTATAAAATATTCAATTTCGGCAAATTTAAAAGCGAACGTATAAACAAAAAAATGCTGACGTAAATGCTTTTTTTCAATTTTACGTTATGGAAAAGTAAAGATTTCTTTTTGCTAAATCTTAAATATTTTTACTAAAATCTTCAATATTTTTTGAAAATAATTTTGTTTTTTTAGTATACCCTGTGAAAATGATTTTAATTTCCCAGAATATACTTTTTTTAAACCTTAAATCACATTTGAAATGAAAATCTCAGCGTTTTTCTTTATTTTCTTTGATCAGGCGATTTCTTTGTTCTTTCCAGCCAATCAGAATGTCTTTTTCAGCTGAGAGCCAGCTGACAGCCAATCACCGACAAACTTCTTTCTTTGTTTAGTTTTAAATGCGTTTTTTTTGATTTTTTACTTGTAAAATAATTCGGAAGAGGGCACCATATTACAGAACTTTTAAAAACCTAATCAATAACTGTCAAACGAATATTCTAGCATTAAAACTAGCAGAATTAGAGTGACGTCAGATGTCGATGAGATGCCTCGTAAAAAGCGGTTAAAGAATTAAGTTTATTTCAATCATATACAATCTCACCATTGTAATTTATATATCTATATTTAAGAGTATCTATATGTGCCTTGGGAAAAATAAAGCGTTCGTCTTACTATTGTTAAATGATTTTCATTAAATATTTTGTCATAGTTTCAAATATAATCTTTTAACTGTCTTTTGTTTATTTTCACGATCTTAATGGTATGAAAATAGTTTATATCATTGTAATGTCTTCGCCCCTAAGCTTTTCCAGAGGGGTAGAAAAACACTTACAATCTGATCGAAGCTCGGCTGAACAACTCTTAAAACCGTTGTGCCGCAAATAGCTCTTAATAGCTTTACGTATCCACTTCTGTTAACAAGACTGTAACAAGTGCATGATGTTTTCCTCTGAGTTCTTTTGTTAAGTCCTATCTGCTACATTCCAAAAACTTAATCGTGTGTTTTCCAAATCCATTTTATTGTTCTTACTTTAAGTAGTTATTTTTATCTCTGATAAAAATAATTCCACAACTTGTTTTTTAATTATAATTATTTTCCATTATAATTATTTTTACTTTCAATAAAATAAATCAAAAACTTCTGGAGTAAATTGTCTCTAATAAACTCGCTGTTTATTTCTCACAACGAATACAACACTTCCTCCCTCACTCCAGAAGTTAGAGTTTATTTACATTACACATAATCATTTAATATGTGCGGTTTCCTTTTTTTTTCAGCTTGGAGAAAACTTGATTTTTCCTATTAATCGATATAACCTTGAAAATTGTGTGAACTCTTCTTTTTTTTCACTGCCTTGAGTGCTTTTTTCTCTCATTTGGAGAGACTCTGGTTTTTTTTCCTGTTCTGCAGTTTTTGTCTCTGGCCGCTCACTGTCTAAAGATTTCTGTTCTAAAAAATCTTCGAACGTGTCAATTTCATTTTCACTTTCAGCCATCTTTTCCTGTAGTTTCATTTCTTACTGCTGCAAACTCTCTACCTGATCGGATAATTCTGACGTTGTGAGTTCGCCTTTTAAATCTTCATTCGATCTTTCAAAAGTCTGACATTATGAAAATTTGCTTTGTAATTTTTTACTAAATTCTGAATTTTGTTGTTCCAGTTCTTCTTTTAATTTAGTTAATTCATAAATGTCCAGTTTTAATTTGTGCACTTCTTTTGATAGTTCTTTAAATTGCAAGTTGAGTTGTATCTCCGATTGCGTCTTTCTCTCAAGCATGGCAGCTAATTTTTGGTTATGTGACTCCAATTCTTGTAGTTTAGTGATCTGTCTTTGTCTTTGCGAAAAAGTCCTATCTCTCATGGCCATCCTTTGTCCCTTAGTTGATACAAAGCCAATGGTATACATTGTATCATCTGTGCCTGGATTACATTTTGTTTGACGTGGTTTTTTGCATACAGCTGCTAAATGTCCTTTAAATCTGCAGTTAAAACAATTTTCTTTTCTTCATTTGCAATTCTTAGATACATGGCCAGTTTTACCACAGCAGAAACATTTCACTGTTAACATTTTCTCTCTGTTAATATTTTCATTCTTCAGCTGCTGACTTCAATCTGTTTTATAAACTGCCATCTTTCTGGTCTCTTCTGAGTTGTTTCTAAAAGCTAGGGCTTGCTCAATTACTGCTTCATATGCTATTCCTTTTTTAATAGCCACTTTGTATGATAAGTTGCTTTCCGTTAACAATGTCTGTCGCAATCTTTCGTCATACATTCCCCACAATAATTGATCCAGCAAAGCTTGTTCTAAAAATTCGCCATAATCACAGTTTTTTGCCAGCTGTTTTAATGCTATATCATAGTTTTTAATTTTTTCCTCCCTGGCTTGTTTTCTATTTCTCAGAGTTAATCTAGCTACGTGTCTAGACGGCTTTGGGCTAAAATACTCCGTTAATTTTTTAACTATATCTTCAAACTGTACTCCATCAGTTATCGCTCTGTCCCATAATTTATTAATAATTTCTATGACTTTGCATCCTCCTAAACATAAAAGTGTGGCCACTTTTTTTTCATTATCTTTTATCCCGTTTAACTTGAAAAAATTTTCCAATTGCATTATGTAGAGAGACCATTTCTCGGCATTTTCAATGCTAAATTCAGAAATACTGCTTTGTTCTAATGACATTTTACTTGTTTCAAAATGTATCAGTTTACTTTCTCGTCTGGCTTATTCTTTCCAGTTTTACTAGGTTCAAAACTTAGACTGTGCCAATCTTGTAATGTCTTCACCCCTAAGCTTTTCCAGAGGGGTAGAAAAACACAATCTGATCGAAACTCGGCTGAACAACTCTTAAAACCATTGTGCCACAAATAGCTCTTAATAGCTTTACGTATCCACTTCTGCTAACAAGACTGTAACAAGTGTGCAGTGTTTTCCTCTGAGTTCTTTTGTTAAGTCTTATCTGCTACATTCCGAAAACTTAATCGCGTGTTTTCCAAATCTGTTTTATTGTTCTTACTTTAAGTAGTTATTTTTATCTCTGATAAAAATAATTCCACAACTTGTTTTTTAATTATAATTATTTTCCATTATAATTATTTTTACTTTCAATAAAATAAATCAAAAACTTCTGGAGTAAATTGTCTCTAATAAACTTGCTGTTTATTTCTCACAACAAATACAACAATTATATGTAAAATGAATTTCGGAACGCTCCTAGTAATATATATGTTAGTCACCACGTTTCTGAACTGTAAATGAAAGCGTTAATGGCACTATTATGTAATTCTCTCTAATATTCGATTGGCATTTTAATATTGGACCCACCAAAGATGTGTGTTTATTTATAATATATCATTTAGTTAATAAAGAGCATATGAGAAATAATAGTGTGAATGACACTATGTAATCATCTACTGCTTGCTCATTCATGCACATACTAATGTATTTAATTTATAAATGTATATAAATAATTTTTCATTAGAATAAACTATATTTTATTGTCTAACTTATTTGAGTAGTTCGAATTCCTTTTCCTCCACTTCCACATATTACAGTCATGCTTATGTATATTTTAATATAGTCATAGTTAATAGATGTCTCATTATTTTTCTCAGCTTTGCTAATCGGCCAGATTAAGATTAATTTTCATGTGCCATCACTATTATGTTATTCATTAGGTGTTAGATATGGGGCTTAGAGAGTGGGTTCGAATCCAGGCTGGTCCCTGACCTAAATCTTGGGCTTGACTGGGTTTAAAGTACATTTTGTGAGTTCCAGCTCATGTTAGAAGAATAAACATGTTTTGACCGGTAGATTAGTATATAACAACCTTTCAAATGCTATTATTCTATTCTCTTTCTGATCAGTGCCAGTATTGACATAAAAAATGATGATTTTTATAATCATGAATACTGAATTTAAAATAATTTTCTAATTAATTAGTTATTTTATTGAAGCCTAGATGATTAGAGCATCCCTTTAAATTTGTCATTCATAAATCTAAGGGTCACTGATTCGATTTCCATTGCAGAACTATGAGTCATAACACTAATTACATTGGAAATCAAGAAGGAATAATACAATTCAAAGCATTATATTATATCTGACCTGTGTTATTTCTAGAAACTGAATATACTTGAAAGAATTAAAGTAAGTTTGAATTTTTTAAAAAACATCTACTAATTAAAATTAGATGATGGCTATGGTATATAATATATAGTTACAAAAGTTCACATATAACTTCCCTTCTATATAGAATGCAATCAGTTCTTAATGAAATGCCAAACCTATGCTATATTAATAAAGATATCATACATATTCTCTCATTATTTTGTTTTTATATAATGGTCTATTCATCATCATCACTTTGAACTATTGTCAATCCATTATAAGATGAAGGCCTCTCCAAGTTCAATACATCTTCTCCAATCTCTAGCCTCTCATCTCCACATCATTCACATACACTTTCTTATTTCATTCATCTCACATGTGATCTCATTCCAGGTCTTTTACTGTTTCATGGAATCAAGTTTAAGATTTCAACTGTCCATCTATTATCATCTCTTCTAGCAATACGTTCAACTCAATTCCACTTCATTCTCTTAATTCGTTCAAAGATGTCAGTAACATCTGTTTATTTTCTCACCTACATATTCCATTTTCAATATCTTTTTGTTACTACTAATATGCATCTCTCCACACTTACTTCTTTGAATGATCTGAAGTTTGTATGGCTCTTCTGTTAAGTTCCCAAGTCTCAGATCCATAACTAAGAACTGGTAAAATCCAATTATTAAAAACCATTCTTTTTCAACACATAGGCATATTTCCAGCAGATTTCCTTTTAATATTAAAGATATTTTTACTAAAGACACTCCAACCAAATTTAATTATATAATCAATTTCATTCATTATGTTTCTATCTGTAGTTATAATCTGACTAAGGTATTTGTAGCTGTTAACTTCTTCTAACTCATCATAATCAATCTTTATTTTCATCTTTTGAGAAAATCCATTGAACAGTACTTTAGTCTTTTTAGCATTTACCTTTAATCCTATCTTTTTATTTTCATCTGATAACTCTTGCAACATTTTCCGAAGCTCTCAAGCATTATTTATGGAAATAATTACTTCATCTGCAAATTCTAGATGATTTAAATAATTTCCATTTACTTTTACTCCCTTAGTTTTCCATTTTAATCCATAAAATACTTCTTGCAAACTGCTGCAAAAAGTTTTAGAGCTATAGAATCACCCTGACATAGACCCTTCTCAATGTTAATATTTCTTAAATGTTGCTAGTGCATTTTTATAAATATTTCTTTAAAATGTAACAATATTCTGGCTCTATACCTCAATGATCCAATGCTTTAATCACTGAAGAAATGCTTATCGAATCAAATGCCTTTTCATAATCTACAAATTCAAAGCATGATGGCAACTCATATTTATTAAACCTTTCTATAACTTCTTTCAATACTTGGATATGATCCACATACTAAAACTACTTTTAAATCCAGTTTATTCTTTCAGTTGGTTAGCATCCAAAGTTTGTTATAGATGAGTTGTAATTATCTTGTTATAAATTTTGTATAGAAATGATAAAAGATTAGTAGGTCTGTAATGTCTAATATCTTTTTATCATCTTTTTTAAATATTATTACACTTTTCAATCATCTGATATATCTTTAATATTTAAATATTTGATATATAACTTTGCCCAAAAAATTTAGATTTCTTCACCTGCTTCTTTTAAGATATCGATTATAATTCATCATTATTTGGAACTTTTCCCTTCTTCATAAATTTAATTGCATGTCTCATTCATCCTGAGAAATTTAAAAGATATAATAATTATAGGAAGAACTTTTCCTTGTTCTTTATTAGAATGTAATTTTTGATAGAAATCTTCTATAGATTTCATCTCTCTTTTTAGTAATAGTTTTATCTTTTTTCATATTGCAGAAATAAGTAGCCTACCAATACCAAGATGTTGTTTACACTCTTGAGATATTTATTCTTTTCTAATAGCTTTCATTGCTAGTTCCCAGTTATACTTTCTTATATCATTATCAACTTTTTTTTGCACCATTTTACAACATTCTAATACTCAATCCTTTTAAATGTATAAAAATTTTATATATTTTCAAAAATCTCAGCCTCAAGGTGGCCTTTGAGCATTCCAGCATCAGATTTTTAATTAGATGGATGGTTGAAGAGTTGGAGTGTGGAGTGGATTGAAGTCTGTCCATTAAAGTATGAAGATTGGCTATCTTAATATATATCTGAGCACTTATTACATATAAGTGTAGAGATGATAATCTAATTAAAATTACCCTAAATCCAAAATTCAACCAGACCAGCCGAAAAATAATAAAACACAACCAAAGATTTCACTGCTACAAGCAGACTTCTCAAGTGTAAAGAACTACAAAAACTGCACTATATATATATATATAATATTAAGCATTATCCACAAATTAATTCAATTTACTTACCATCCACCCTTTGGATGTGTTTTATTATTATTTCTTGGCTGGTCTGGTTGAATTTTGGATTTGAGGCAATTTTAATTATATATTGACTAGTTTAGCTTTATGCTTGTAATGTTTAGATGATAATCTGGACCAACTGATGATTACTGGTTTAGCATGAAATACGTGTGTTGGTGATTATTTATCTTTTCAACATATATGTGTTCAAGTGTATACAGTATTATGAAATAGAATGGAGAGTGGTGGGTTGTGTGAAAGTCTATGCTCATATACCCTATATATTTTCATATTCCAGTTATCACTGTACTAAATCATCATAGAATAATAAAATTAAATTTTTCATTATTTATAAACTCATAATAGACTATTAGAAACAAGAAATAGTCTATTATTCTTGCTAAGAGCTCAACAGTAGCTTTTAGTACGTCTATGTCATGTGATCTCTCCATTAACTTTGATTATTCATTTAATTATTTTTCCAAGACAAATAATAATTTAAATGAAAATTTTCGTATATATATAAACTGGACAGATTTTTTTTTTCATATGTCATAGCATCGGCCGGGATGCGAACCCACACCCATCTGCAACCAACTACTTGCTTGCAAGGCGGGTGCGATGACCTCTCGGCTAACAACGCTTGGCAACCGGACAGATTTTGGTCTTAAAACTATTAGCCTTGTTCAAGGCAATCACAGACAATGTGTATTTTACAATAACTTAATTAAAAAGTAAAACTGTTTATTTTTCTAGTTAGTGATCGCATCTCGCAAAAAACATCATCAGTGTATGCAGTTCATTGTTTGATTGCTTCAAAATATTTTTTATTTAACTTTCATTCTCTTACGATTTTAGCCTGTCTTAAGTTGGAGATAAAAACTTTATGCACGCCGTCTATTGAAGATTAAAAGTTTGAATGATTTTAAATTCATTTTCTTTTTAACTTGGTCTGAAATGTTCAAACCAATAGATTTTTTTTCTTATAAATGTAATTATGCCTTATGAGAAGACCTGGTTCTCGTCTCTGCTGAATCAGTATTATTTAGTTAATATGAAAGACATGTTTTCCAGATATTCTTTTGAAATGCATGGCATGATTTAATCTGCAGCATGAAGGGCTACGACAATCATCACTTCTAGGAAATTAGATGTTATAATTTCATTTGATCTTCACTGTGTATTTATCTGCAATGTCTTCTTTTGGCATTTGATTGCATTATGTCTATTTCATCACTCGGATGCCCCCCCCCCTTCTCCCTCCGCTTTCTTCAGTGACATTACACTCTTTTAAATCCTTTTCTATTAAATGTTTTGAGTGAATTTTGAAACTTGTTCAAATTAAATGCAAATTGATATGATGTGTGTGCGAGAAAGAGTAGAAAATAAAGTGTAAAGCTATTTAAAAAACTAATTACAATTTTATGCATATTTCGAGTAAATCGGAAAACACACATGGACTTTGATAGATATTTAGAATAATATAATATTATAATTATTTTGTGTTTCAGTTCATGTTTATAATTTAGTTTAAAGCTTATTTATTTCTATTATTATTTATATACAAAGAGTTTTGTGGCACAGTTGGAAGCGTGCTTGCCTGTCCTACTTATAACCGCGGATTCAAATCTAAGCTGGATAACATTGCAAATTTCTTCAGAAACTAAATAGTATTAGTATTCAACTTTCAATTTTTTTTTAATTAGCAACCCCAAAATCAATTCACATAACCATCTGTTATTGCTTGGTAATATGTATTTAGCTCATACTATGTAGAGTGTAAATGTTAATTAACCAGGTTGCTATCAATACACTGCATAAAAAAGAAACATTTTGTATTGTAACAAGGCTTTCATCAACAATGGAAAAGATGAGTCAAATTTACAAGAACCAATGGATATTTAATAATCAGTGCTCTTAGCATTCAAATATATGATTGTGGACAATAGGAAAAACGTGAAAAGTTTCTAAATATATGTTTTGACTCGGCCAGTATTTTCAATAAATTCCAGTTAAAAGTAATAGCCCAAATGTTCCATGCCATTGATATGTGTTTGTAAGATATACATTCTACAAATGCATCTTTTAAAGATCATGCATTAACAGCTGACCAACTTTTTAATAAATACATAAAAGATTATTAAATACTGTGTCATATTATAATGAGTTTATAAAAATAAAAGTACAAGTTAAAGTTTAGATATGACAAATCATGTATTATATGACAAATCATGTATTAATGTAAAACAAAAAAAAAAAAAAAAATGGTTCCATTTTTTGATTCTATAAAACCTGAAAAAAAAAATTATATACAGAAATTAAAAAATCAGTTTCTAGATATATACTGCAATAATCTAAGTTTTAGGTTTTGTCAATAGAAGTAATATTGAATGATGAAGAAAATCCCTGTAGGTATAAGCCATATAATCATTGCACAACTACCAAAAATGAGAAAACTAAATAAAGAAAAAACTATGCAAAGATTGCAGTTTCAAATCAAAAAAGTTATTACAACTGCTATACTAAGGTCATTATGGTTTGAGTTGCTTTTTCTTGAAGATATATGTTATGATCAGACATAAATGTATGTCATCATTATCATCAACTATTATCAATCTATTGCAGGATGAAAGTCTCTCCAAGTTCAATCCATCTTCTCCAATCTTTAGCTTCTCTTCTCTAGATGATCCCTGCACACTTTCTTATCTATCCATCTCACGTGGTCTCTTTTTAGGTCTTTTACAATCTCTTGGAATACAGTTTAAGATTTCAATTGTCCATTTAAATGTATAAGTAGAGCAATATATTTAAAAAAGAACCATACTAAATATCATTACTGGTTTATTCAAAGAAATGTGCAGTATGGCTAGCTGCAGTTAAAGAGTTAAGTAACCATAGACCAGTTATTTGTTATATCTTAATTTTCAAGTGTCAAACTTACTCCACCCACAACTTTGACCTCATCACAATCTAGATAAATACAGTAATTATTAGTAATAATCATTTATTAAACTAACACTCAGATATAAACTTTAAATCTCAGATCATTATCATCATCACCAACCATTATCAATCCACTGCAGGATGGTCTCTCCAAGTTCAATCCATCTTCTCCGATCTTTAGCTTCTCTTCTCCACATCACCCATGCACACTTTCTCTTCTCATCCATCCATCTCACATGTGGTCTCTTTCTGAGTCTTTTACAATCTCTTGGAATCCAGTTTAAGATTTTAATTGTCCATCTATTATCATCTCTTCTAGCAATATGTCCAGCCCGACTCCACTTTAGTCTTTTAATTTTTTCAATGAGGTGCATTTTTGATCTGTTCTTGCTACTCCTAACATGCATCTCTCCTTACTTTTTTGAGTGGTTTGAAGTCTCTGTTAAAGATTATATTTCAGTTAAAGATTAATGTATAGGTTGTTTTTTTAATTTCAAATTCAGGTTTTTGCAAATCAAATTTTGGTTTTTGTAAATCAGAATCAATGTTTTATAAATCAAATTCAGTTTTTTTTTTAAATTTTATTTAAATTTAAGAAAAGGCAGAAAAATCTCCCATTAAATCAATGATAAAATTATGTAATATATAAATATTAAAATGAAAAGAAGGGCATGTTTGGGTAAACAAAACACAGTTAAAATTTAATCAAAAATGAGTAACACTCCATCTAGTGAATCAGATTTGCCTCTGGCAAGACAGCAATTTTAAAAGTGTCAATGAATCATAAGATCCAATTTATCACAAACATCAACATCTGTATCAAGTTCAACAAGTCCAGCCATTCAACCAAATCATCATAGAGTGCATCATAAACCATCACATAAGTAAAGATAAAAAGGAAATTTTAATACCATGCTACAGAGAAGGTAAATTGATTACTGGATTGGCATAAATAGCAGGAATCAATAATTAAAACTGCTATCTCTGTAATAACTCAATACAACAATGATGGTAGAGTAGTTTTGGGAAAAACTTGTGGTGGCAAAAAAAATTTTAAATTGACTTCATCGATATTACAAAAAATTTAACAACTAGAAGAAAATCCATGTGTAACATTAAAAAATATTTATAGTAAGATTATGAAACATGAATATGTCAACTTAAGCATATCTTCAATTAATAATGCATTGAAAGATCCACAAAAATGCAACAATACATGTAGACTGAATTGTGCAGAAACAATTCAAAAATGAAAATTGCATGCATCATTTTTTAATCAATAAGCCTCAGAAGCACATGAAAAAATAATACTTATTGATGAATTAGGCTTTAATTGTCACATTTGGTGAGGAAAAGATGATCAAGGATTAACATACCTGCTTGTATAATAATTCCAACCATTAGAAGACAACATTTCTCTAATGCTGCAATATATATTCTTGGAATAACATGTGACCAGATCACTGTAAACTCCTCTGTTGATGGCAATATTTTTGTGGATATCTTCAAAAACAATTTACATTAGAAAAAAAATCATATCTCAGGTGTTTGGTTAATTTTAGATAATGTGTCAATCCACAAGATGCAGGAAGTGCACAATATTGATGGTGAGACAAGCCATAAATTGATTTATCTTTCTCTGCCCTTGTCAATGTTAAATTTAATAAAAAGTGTTTTTCAAAATAAAGTTCAGTGCAATAAATTTGTTAGCAGATCCTGCAAAATAATTTAAATTTAGTGTCTGTAATTGAAGCATCTGCTAGAATCATTATATCTTGCCATTGCAACAGTTATTATCTAGATATGTTGACGAGTTTGCCATTAGCTGTTGTGGGAAAGCCATTGCATTAATCTTGGTTTCGATTTTATTTTTTTTAAACATTGTTATAATTGTTTCACTGTTTTTATTAATACAATTTATAAAATACTAAATTTGATTTATAAAAAAATTGATTTTGATTTGCAAAAATTTGAATTTGAAGTAAAAAAACTTATAAATATCTGATTTTTTTGTATTACCTTTGATCTGAGCTGAAGATAATATCTAGTTTTGTAAATGATTTGTGAGAATCATTACTATATTTACCTAGAGTGGCTGGTATCAAAGTTGTGGGTGAAGTAAAGTTTGACTTTTGTAAATCAAAACAAAACAAATTAATATCGATAAATACTGTACATATGATAAAAATATATATGAGAGATAGTAACCTGGACTACTGATGAGGGCTTGTTCAACAGAAAATGCACCTTGGGATCACTTGCATTTTATTGTATCTTTATTCATATGATTTCAAAAGAATGTGTGATGATGTGGAGGTTATTTAATACATTTATAAATCTTATTTGTGTTTACTTTGAATTTAAAAAAATACACATTTTTTTTTATTGAATTCACTTGTTTTTTGACATCGAAGTCAATTTCAAATTAGACAAAGTTTTGTCTAAACACACCCATTTTTTTTGGTTATTTTAATAGTTTGTTGTTTTGATTATTTCAAACTATCATCAAATTTATTTTCACTTTAAGTTTCATTTTGAATACCAGAAGCATCAGAACTGGAGTATATTTAAAAACATTATACTCCAGAATGTGACTATTGCATTAAATCATGCAGGACAAACTCAAATGGCTTTTTTGCTTAGAAATTTATGAGAAATTTGAGCACCTAGAACTTTTAGAACAGGGATCAATCTGAGTACTTTACTCCCCCCTCTCAAGTTTGTCACTCTGTTACTGCACGATATCATATAGATAGTGATAGGATCCAAATAATTTACAATTGTTTTGCCGCAGTAATGATCATTTTGCCACAGTAACGATCATTTTGAGTATAAAGAAAACAATATACTGAAGGATAGTTCGTTATTTTATGCAGTTAATATCTAAATAAAAATAAGAAAAGAGGTTCCCACAATTAAATTTTGTTATAAGAAAGTTTTAAAATGTTAATAAAGAAAATATTAAATAATATCTGACAAAACAATAAACTCTTATTTAAGATATTTCTATATTGCTTCTTGATTGGCATCCTTTCCGTTGCTTTTATCCAAGCATCATCTTTTTACTGAAGGAGTAGGATTTTATTTCTTTAGAGATAGGTTGATTAAACTATTAGTCATTGTGCTTAACAAATGATTCACCAAAATGGACAAAAAATTAGGTATAGGTTCTGTTGAATTGGTGCAAATCAGAATGAATCCCACACTAAATCTGGGTATTTAAAATTGTGAGAAATGTCTTCTTAGCTAGTCCAAACTAATTTAAATGATTGCATTTTAAACAGTTTTTTTAGGTATAAAATAAGTCTTTTTAATAGTACTCTTTGATTACAATAAACGAATGATTGGCTGTGGAGGAAACTAGGTGATATTAAAACTCTGGAAGCTCACTATCACATCTATTACTACTGTATCACATGACTTCCTGAGTGATTCACCATTTACTTAATTATTACAATAAGGCAGTTAATTTAAATCTAATTTCAAACTAAATGTTATAAATGAAAGGTTTTGAACTATCTACTTATTTTTATGTTTTTAATTCTAATTAAGTTAAATAATTTAACTCTAATGAATAGTTCTAAGGGTGAGAAGATTGAAGCCTATCTATTAAAGTTTGAGAAATTGCTATCTTAATATAAACTGAGCACTGATTATATATATGTGAGGGAGATTATGATCTGGTTCAAGTGATGAATGTTTGTTCTGCATGAAATACGTATATTGGGGTTTGTGTATCCTTTTCACATTATGTGGCCACATGTATCAATTACTTGAGATGCATTCACAGATGAATAAACTGAAAAATCCTGATTTGAAGTTTCTCTAATTATATAAATAGTTGTAATTAAATTAATAATTTAATTCTAGTAAAATAATTTCATATAATAAATATCTGATCACTACAAGAAATGACCATTGAAACAAGCCATGCAGACCAAGAATGACAGAGATTCAGTTGGAGCAAATTCTAATTACAGTACAAAATACTTCAAACAGCTATCTCTTACCTGATCAGTATTTACTGTTACTTACCATGATAAGTGATTTGCACTATCTGAAAACTATAATACTTCTGTGCTTAAAGCAACAAGTCAACATTTACAGGAATACTTAAATATAAAACAAATTTATTGCTTTTAAAAAGATAATCAGCTGCTTTATTGCTCAGGAATTCATAAGAAGTTTAAGCAGTAAAAGTAACAGAACTATAATATAATCCACAGACTGAGAGCCCTTGGTCACTGTACCACCATACATAATCCACACAGTGCAGTACATTTCAAACATTAGTTTAATGTAATTGACTAAGATATTTACTAGCACAGTATCAAATTGTAATTCTAAACAGTCAGTAATCAATCGACTACATATTGTATTTGTTGAATGTGAAGAAACTCTCAAACCAAGCCATATGATAGGGACTTTCATTAATTATAATGTTTCTTAATGTTAACACACAGTAAATGTTAAAATTTTATGAATGCTAATACATGTAATAAAGAAAATGGAGGGTACAAAGATAAGACACTATTTTTATCTTTTCAAAATCTCTATCTTGTGGCTTGGATTGAGAGTTTTTCATATTCAACAAAAATGTTAATTCAATATAACAGTACAGCATAAGTATGTCACTTGATTATCATCCATTTAGAATAATTATTTTAATAAATTGTTTTTCTCTTCACTAGTAAAAATTGTAATTATAAATGTGCCACTTTTTTCACATTAAATAGTGAAGCTGTACTTATACTATAATGTATAATAGGTTTGCTTAGCGCTTTCGAGATTTAATGTTGGAATCACAAATTTAGCTTCAGAACACCTCCCAGTACTAACAGACTAATAAATAATTTAAAAGATAAAATGGAAAAAGATCAAGCCCCTCATGTGGTCTATAAAATGGCATGCACTCAATTAGGCTGCCATGCATCTTACTATGGTGAGACTCAGGCTGACCTTAATACAAGAATTTACCAACACAGGTATGCATACAACAGGGTTAAAAATAAAAATGAAGGAACATCAGTGTTCTGGTACCACCAAGCAGCTACAGGCCATGTATTCGAACCCAATTCTGCCCAAGAATGGTGCCAAAAGAAAAGTTAAAGAAACTTTCTACATAGCAAATGATATTAGTGCCATTAATAGAAGAGAGGCATGCTTTGCTCTCTCTCAAACAATGGACTAACTAATTAAAAATTCAAACTCATTTGCATATGTGTACAATAAATCACAACAGTCTTCAATCACAAAGCTATGAGTATGAGATTCCAACATTAAATCTCGAAAGCACTAAGCAAACCTATTATACATTATAGTATAATTATAGCTTCACTATTTAATGCAAAAAAGTCGCATATTTATAATAATAATTATTTTAGTACAGAAGTTTTTTTAAAGTTAAAATTTAATAGAATCTTACATTCAATTTTTATTTTAATGCAATTCTATTTATTATTTGGTAATATTATTCTTTAATTATTCAATATGCCTTTGGGTGTAGAATTTAGCACTCATGCATTTCTAATCTAATATTAAAATTTTTAAGTTTTTGTTATATAAATATTTGTTGCATTATATGTATATGGAAAGATCATTTCATATGCTATTTTTATTTATAAATTACTCACTATACTAACAAATATTGGTCATGAATTATTGCAATAATTTATCCAAATTGATATTCTAATAACTAATTTCTGATTTTGTTTACTTTATCAGAAAAATAAAAGAATTATGAAGAAAGAAAAAACGAATTTTGTGATAATGTGATGCAACACCACATCATCACATATTCTATGCTTAAACAAAGTCAAAAGTTTTTGTGCACAAATCATATACTCAAAAACACCTGTTTACCAAATGGAATGTTCGTCTCTCTAAAATCACTTTATCCCACAGTAAATTTATTCTATTTCTTACTCCAATTATCGAATTATCCTCCCAACACTAAACTATCTTTTATCTGTCCTGTTAATTCTAAAATTCTACCCTCATATTTTTTGTTTATGTCTTAAAGATTTAAACTAAAAGACAAAGAATTAATTATTTTTGATCCCTTTATGTTTATCCCACACTGAGGTGCAATTTATCCTGATCCTCTTTCAATCTCTTATACTTCAAAAAATAAATGATCATTATTCTCCCTACCATTTTCACATAATACCAACTCCACAGTCCAAATCCTTTATTTTATTTTTATATTTTGTTCTGATGTATTTAAAGCTCCTATACTAATAAGATATAAAATAGTTTCTTCAATAAAGTCTGAACTTTATCTGTTTAGGTTATATGTCCAGAAATCCTATTAACCAGGTTAAATATTCCCTCCCTCCTAAAACCATTAGATATTGAAATAAACTCATCTATTTTTTACTCTATATTAGTGCAATTTCCAACCTTCATTCATGTTTTTTTTTTCCATTATTCCTTTAAAACAAAATCTGTTTTGTTACTTTCACAATTCTATTCTACAAACCATCTATGAATTTATTTTAATCCTCCTACATTCTAATAAAAAATGTTTAACCATTTTATAATTTCTGTTAAAAAAAGTTAACTTTTAAAAAAATTGTCATTACTCAAATGCTAAAAATCATCCTGCCATGATTAACATCTTGTATCTCATCAGAAAATATGAAAATTATTTAAGAGAATGTACAACATACATATTCAGAATGTGAATGTTATTTTTTCCTACATTTTTTCCAAAGATGGCTAATTTAAAAATTTACTATACTGTGTTGAAGAAACATTACAGAAAGCAAAATAGATTGCGACCAATCAAAATAATTGTTTTTTTTTTTTTTTGCTGTATTGCAAGTGTAGATAATTTTTTCTCCCTCCATGCTGCAATAATATTTTTTAGCTTTATTTTTTAATACTATTCAGAAACTTTATATTATCACTTATGAACATAAGTGTATTGAGTCTATATGAGACATATTTTTATCACAACTAAGGTATAAAAAACAGACTCCCTGAACACTGTTGTTTGAATTTTTGTTAACACATATTTGCTCATTAAAGTATTATTCAGAAAAAATTTAAAGAAAAAAAGTTTGTTAAAAGAAATGAACACCTTTTAAATAAAGAAAAGGAAGGAGATATTCTTTCCATCAAAAATGTCAATAGCTTCTTTTGTAAAAATATTTTTAGATAATTTTCTGCTTTTGATTTAATAAAATAAAAAAAGTAATTAGAATGTACTGGTCAGACCCAAGGCTCTTCACTAATAACAACTACAAGCTAGAAACTAGTCTGGGAATATTGGATAAGTAAGCACTAGATGGGGATTTTATGCATAAATCTTCTTGCATCTTGTCAAGCATTGGTGGTCAAGAGGTCAGTGACAGCTGTTTTAAAAGTAGTTGTCCCGGGTTAGCGGGTTCACTTCCCAGCAGATGCTATGACACATCAGAAAATCTTCTTGCATCCACTGATTTTTTAGGTCTGCACTGGTGGCACTACTGTATGGAGAGTTGGTTACTTTTTTAATAGATTGTGTGGTGCACCGATTGTGTAAGCATAGGAATTGGTGTTCATGTGATATTTTAACGATTCTAATATATATATTTTTTAATATTATATTTTATTTTGCATCTGCTCCAATTCAGTACCTTTTGGTAATTGTTTCTTTGCCTCACCTCTTGAATCAATTGCTACAGTCTGGAGAATGATGAAGAAAGAGGGGAATGTGAAATATTTATTTCGATTAGATCAGCAGTGTAACTTGCTACAATTCTATCTACAAATATATAATAATAAACTGAGTCAGTATTTTAATAATAAGTGGTTGTTAATAACCATTAGCTCATTTTCAGTTTGAAAGGTTAATATATATTTTATTAACTAGATCTTTAAAAGTTGAACATTTTAATTTATATGTCTTTTTATTTATGTAAAAGCATTAAAAAGTTTCTATTTATAACAAGAATTATCAGGTTTTAATTTTTAATTTTTCAATCTATATGTTAATAGTTTTGAAAAAATGTAATCTATATTTAAAATCCTATTTTAGACTTTCTAATTTTCTTTCGAGTCAAACTAAAATATTATCTAAAGCTTATATTAAAATTTCTCCCTACGTTTTACATAAAACTCATTTTTCCTCTCCATGTTATCTACTTTTTTATATTTATAAATATTCTAAAAGATCTTGTAGTTTCTGTTGGCTTTAAATGGTGTAAAATTTATGCTTTTTAATTTTTTGTTTTTAAGAACCCGTTATTTCAATTATTAATTTTTAACTTTTTAACTAAATATTTCCATCTGGATTATTAGGAAACTTGACAGCTGCTTGGAAATAGAACTTTATAAAAGTAATAATAAAGGATTTTTTTCTTTAAAATTATATATGTAACTTTTTTGAGAGTATTATATCAACATGGTGTTGGCATTAAGATATTAAGAGTATTTGGAAAAATGCTCCCTATAACAGAGTTTTGAGAGCAAGTACTCATAATTTGCGAAATTCTATATACACAGATAAAATTTTTGTTTTGAAGTTATGTTAACAGGGGTTTGGCACCAAGATATTAAGAGTGTTTGCTAAAAGACAAATTCAGAGACTCAATCTTATAAAATAATCTTAAGAGCAAATATACAACTTTCTAGAGAAGATGAATTATTTGTAAAATCTGGAAGGAAAATATTAGTTTGCTACAGTCTCATATGTGGGTTTAAACTCTTACAACAACTTGGATTTGAAGTAGAAGAGAACTGCCTTTTATCTCATTTACAAGATAAAGGAGCTCTTATATAAAGATTAATAGAGCCTCAGGTCCATCAATTAATTGTTAATTAATGGTTGCCTTGCAATATCAAAAAGTTAAAGTTATCTCTCTTTAAATGGATATAATGTCTTGATTTCCATTCTTTATCATATTAAAAATTCATAAAAATTATTTAATTTAACACATACACACAAAACTTCTTTTTTGAGAGTGTTATATCAACATGATCTCGGCATCAAAATATTAAGTGCTTGAAAAAAGCAAATTCTGAGAATGAACTCTATAAAAAAAAATTAAAAGAAAGTATTCATAACTCATAAAAAGTATAAAAGACATACATGAAATTAATGATAAAAACAAAAAATACCTTTTGCTTAGTGTTTATTATAAAACTATATGATTTTTTTTACAAATCTTCCACGAGCAGTCCTCTTCATCTTGTTGCAAAACCATCTACTGTATTCTTGAGTAATTAAGTAATACTAGATGGTCATGCTATCACACCAACATCTCTGGACTGATTTCTGGATTTTGCTTTTATCAATGAAGACTTATGATTTTAACCTGGAATTAATGGAGTTATGCAGCTAGCAGCCATTTTAAATTTTTTATTTCATTCTAAAATAAATTTAAACAATTCTAAAATTTTGAACTCAAGTCAATTTGTTTGCATATTTGTATAAGATCTGATACCAATCAATGAAATATGTTTTAGGACTAGTTTTATGATAACCAAACATCCCTTCTATCTTTTGACCATTAATACTGATAAACATAACACAACTTTCACAATATAATCATAATATTTGCTTTCAAAACAGTTTTCTTCAATGTATACTAAAACTATCTTTTATAAGATTGAATAATCAATTGACATTAGATAACAGTGCTATAATATTTGCATCCATAGATTGTTTTCTGAAAATAATAATTAGCTACATTTTTCTTTTATTAACAAGCTGAATGATCCAATGTTTATAGTAAGTGAGAATGTAGGATTCCAAACTAAAAATATTATATTTATACAATGTCACTCACCTTTATCTTCTTTATACACAATCAACAATGTTCTGTTCTATGTAAGACCCAGAGAGCAGTCACATAGCTAATTCATCCATTCATTTATTCTATTCATTTTCCAGATCTTCAATTCGATACATCTCTTCCCATTTCTTATATTATCCAACAAGTCAATCTCCTATATACTTTCTCCTTGTTTTCATTCACCCATTTTCTTCAAAACATCCTTTATTAAACTATTCATTTATAATAGTTAATATAATTATTTTAAAAGTAATTTTTTAAAATTTTCATCATCATAAATGATGTTACTGACTTCTTTATCTAGACTTTGAATTATAGCTGTCCATTTTACTTTTATTTTTTTTCTTTCTTCATAGTTTTTTTAATATATTCTTCATACATTTTATTATATGCTTAATTCATTTTTTGACTTTTTGCAATTTTTCAACAATATCTTTTTTCATTTTTTAAAACACTTATATTATAATCTTTCCACTTGATTATTTACTATGTTTGATAACTATCATTTCAGCTATGATTTTATTTCCAATACTTATTCTCATAAATCTTCTAAATATCATTACCAATATCACATTTTGGAGTCAAAAACTTTTTACAAATTTCAGACAATTAGTTCAAATAGTACAATGAAGTAAAATATAGCTATTAAACATTCAAATGAATTACTTCTAGCTTTGAATCTTAGTTTCTATTGTCATAGATTGTGCAGATTGGAATATTAAAATGCTGTACATCTGGTATCTATTGACTATTCCAGCACTCAGGACATATCTCTAAAGTTGGGTAAGGAAAACTGCTCCTGCAAGTATGTGAGTAATATATGAAAAAAATGTGATATTGTTACTTGGTTAACCTTATATTAGTTAAAGCTTTATCTTTCTCAATTCTATAATATTATTAGTATTTTAATTATGACAGCTTAAGATCTTATTTTCATAGCTTAATATGTGATTCTGCATTAAATTGTGTCAGAAAGTAACTCACAAGCAATGAAAGGTTATACCCACAGTTAATTAAACACATTCTTATTTGGATTGCATGAGACTGTTTTGGGGCAGAGATGAGTAAAAACTGATTTCTACTCATCTACTCTAAAATAAATCATATATTTCTTTTCTAGACATTGAATTATAGCTGTCCCTTTTACTTTTCCTATTTTTTTCTTTTTTTATAGTTATTTTTAATATAGCCCTCATATTTTTTTTAAATTTTAATATTAGTAAACAAAGAGGTGTTATTGTTATTGCTGAAAGAATTAAAAAACAAGTGTGGGATTGATAAATTGCTAAAAGGGAAGAGATTACAGAAGACTTAGAAAGACCACATGTGAGATGAATGGATAAAAAAAGGATGTATGCTGGACTAATGTGGAAAAGAGAGACTAGAGATCAAACAAGATGGATTAAACTTGGAAATACCTTCATCCTATAGTTTATCAATAATAGTTAAAAAATGATAATAATGATGAAATACATTACTTCCAGATTTAAATCCTAGGCCTTCACTGATAAAAACAAATCCAGAAATATATCTGGGAATATGAATATTATAATATTATACCATATAGCATCTATTAATTAATCAGGCTTGAATGGACAGATCTAGAGAAGACAGAAAAAATTGAATTTTAAGGCATTTATCTTAATCATCAAATAACTGAACCATTAGTTATAGTTTTCATTGATATCATTCTATTACATCAATCCTCATGCAATGTTTTATATTCTGAGTGAGTAATGTTTATCTGGAGAAAATATCTGTATTATATATTGTGAATTTAATATTAGTGTCACTGTTTGTTTAATAGCAATAATACTATACCTAGATATATTACAATAGGGTTTAAAAATTATGGTCCTTTAGGAGTATTGACAATAATGTTACTTTGATTATTTTTCATAGCACAGGATATTTGTTAGCAATAATCAGGACTTGATCATATACTCATTTCATTATATTAAGAAATAATTAGTCTAAATGCATAGATAAAAGAAGATCTCATGGTGTAATAGTTAATAACATCTTGCCATTCTTCAAATTTGAATGGAACTCAAATTTTTTTTTTCATATACGTAAGAAAGGCCTGGAGATTTTTCAGATAGCCACTCTATCTACTATTTAATCAGTTAATATGTATTCAGCTGCTATATCACATGTATCAATTTTATTTTAAAAATAAATTACTTATTATAACTGAACTTTTATTTATATAGATCCCTCAATATACCTGGGTCTCACTTTACGTGATAGATAGATTCCTTAGAAAACACGCGCAAACGAAATCACACAAAAATAGACGTAACTTATATTGAAAAATGGGGGATGTGGTCTGTGATTTTTCAAAATTCGTGCAAAAAAAAAAAAATAAGGAAATAAAATATGACTAATAAAAAATTTCAAATTTGAAAAAAATTGATACAAGACAAACTTTTTTTTAACTATAATATTTAATTTTATTCAAAATAATATATTTTTATGCATAATTTACAGTACAGTAATTTACATTTTTTTTAATACATGTTTTAATTATTATAGCTATTTGCTGAAAAACACGTTCGTTTGCAAACAACTAGCGCCAACTTCACACTCATGTTGTGTCAATGGTTTTCTGGTGACAATGTAATTAATAATTAATCTTTGAGTCGATGATTTTATTAATTGTTTATGAAACTAACAATTAAAAATTAAATTCTTATTTTTGTCTTTAATTTTCAATTCCGTTTAAAAATCAAATTTCACATCACTTTAATTTCAAGTTGCCAAATAAGTAATTTTTAAATTGTTAATTACAATTAAAAATCAGATTTTAATTTTTAATTGTCAAATTTAATTGTGCCCATTGCTATTACTGACCTTTTAAAAATAAACTTGTGGACACTAAATGATTAATAATTGATTATGTTCTTTTTTAAAAAGCAAAAACAGAATGTGATTTAAAATGCAAAATTAACACGCACAATGTTTGAACAAATTTACATTATAATCTTGTAAAATTTAATGTGTGTATACATAAAATGTGGAAATCATGATTTTAATTTCATTATTGCATAAAATCTTACTATTAAAAAGCACTGAAAATATTGAAATTACTAAGATGAAAGTCGAATTTCAATAATGTGCTATTACTTTCAATATAATGTAAGTGCGTGAAATTTATTATTTAAAGTATTAGCGTATTATCGGAGTTCGACTTCCGGTGAAACACGAATCGCATAACTTCAAAATCATGTTAAATAAGTCTGCATAAAAAGAGATCCAGGTGTACTTGAAAGTTTTGGTATATCTAATGATGACAACAGCATTACATTGCATTGTTTAAGCGCCATCTATGAGCACAACAATATGAAAGCTTTGAAATTCTGCTTTGAAATGTGGTAAAAAGTTTACATTAAACAAATGTTAATCAAAGATTGTGTTTTTATTATAAAATATAAAACCTTGAATGATGATTTTAAAGATCTTCTCACTTAGATTTTATTATTTGTCAAATTAAAATCAAAATATAGATTATATTTTATATCTTTTTTGCAACACATTTATTAGAGATTTTTAATAGACGAAAACGTCTTATGTGAAAGTTATCTAACATATATAAAATGAAAAATTTAAAATCTTTCAATATATAAAATATAAAATAAAAATTTTAAAACATTATATATATATATGTGTGAAATATTTATACTAAAAATATTGAAAGCCTATGTGAAGTATATATAATAAAACTGAAAGCCTTAATTCTGAAAATTTTCAATATAAGAAATGTAAGGCAGTAAACCCTTCAAATACACATTAGGCATTTGAAAGCAAATTTTTCAACTTTGAAATATAAAATAAAAAACTTAAAATATATGTATTGAATACATTAAAAACTAAAAAAAAGTATTTGTTATGTCTCTACTTGTATTACAATCAGAATAATCTTCCCTTTATTCAATAGTAACATGCAATCGAATAAATAAATGTTAATATATTCATTATAGGTATATACAATAATAAAATATATACCACAGTTGAAAACAGAAGTTCATCTTTATTTCAGTGGGTGAATAGCGAATATTTAATTATTTATGATACAGTTACTGTTTGGGAAGTAATGAGACTCACCTTTTAAGTCTGACATTTCCAGATGATATGTAGCTTGCTTCATGTGTAGGTACAATGATGTCAGCAATTAGCTTCCTGTTCCAGGATTGGGAATGCCTTGCTGCATTATACCAAGTAGTGAAAAATAAAATTTTTATTATTTCCTGTCTAACAGTTAATCTGAAATTTTCTCAGCACTCTCAAACATATTTCCAATATATAACCAAATCTCCTTCCTTACTGGAAACAATCAAGTATTAATTGGTCACCTTTATTGTATGTTCAATTTGATCTTGATAGCATTGTAGTTAGACAAGTCCACTGTTTGAGAATAAGTTTAAGATGAATTCACAACAATGATATCCATAAGAAATATATTTAATCATATCAAAAGCTGAAATTCTTTAAATTTTTCAATGTAAAAAGCTTGCTATTTGAAATATTTCAAAATATGAAATACAATGAAAAATTAATTTTTAAAATTTGTTGAAATACATGGATGGAAAAAAAAGAATAAAAATAATATCTTTTTTTAATGAACGTTAAGTAAAAAATGATAAGGAAGCTTTAAATTCTGTGAACATAATGCACTAAATAGTACATAATAAAGATATTTTTTGTTTTAATATTAAATGCTTTTATTGACTGTGCACTAAAAGAAATAAATTAATTGTTTCTTCCATCACAATTAGAGTTTTTAGATTTAACTTGAAATAAAAGCATGGAGGGGTCCAGAAATTAATTAAGTGAATCTCTTATTATAGGGAATAGCTTAGTTAATTTCTGAACCCTCCACCCCATACTTTTACTTGAAGTTAAATCTAAAAACTCTAATCATGGTTGAAGAAACAATTATTTTATTTCTTTTTAATGCACAGTGAATAAAAGTAGTTAATATAATTTTTTTTATCTCTATTAAATTTTTAGTATTGGTGCAATAAATGAATATTGTATTTTAAATTGCATGGATATATATATTGTGCCCTTTTCTATAGGTCGGTAATAGTACATAACAGTCAATTACTAAAAAATTTTAAATTTAGAATATGTTCTTTTAATACATTAATTATATTAAGTCAATTATATCTTTAAAGTACAATTTGAGGCTAAAGTAAATACGAAGTATATAAAATTATAGCGAATTGTTTGAAAATAGTTATATAAAGCTTAAAATATTGTTTCATATGGTTGTAAAAGCTGGCCATATTAAATAACACAGCTATAAATAATTAAAAGTATATTTAAAAATCCGATTTTAATAGTTTAAAACGTATGATTTAATAAATGCTATATTTAGATTTGTAATCATATTTAAATAGTCAAAATTAATATAGTATATTTTTAAAATAAACTTTGTGATGGTGAAAATTATATCTAATTCTATATTTTCTAAATTGTTCTTCCAAATTTTTTTATAATTATTTTATATAATATAATAAGTGTATTAATTTTATTAGTCTAGGCAGAGAAATAGATTGAAAATCGTCTGTCAAAGTTATTAATTACGTGATTTTTAATGTATACTATCACACACACGCGTGTTTGAATTAATAACAAAGTTTAAAATATTTTAAAAGTTATATTATAGAATTGGATGGAATTATTGCCTATCATAAAAGTAAATAGTATTAAACATTAAGTTAACTATTGTATGTAATGTTTTAAGTAATGTAATAAAGACGAATACAGATATATAAAAATTAAATATTTTATTTAAATAAAAATAGATAAATTGAATATTAAAAAATGGAATAGGTTATTTAAGGTTATTTTAAAAGTTATTTTAAATGTTTAAATAGTTTTAATAAAATAATAATTTATTTAAAAGTAATATTTTAAATAATATTTTAAGTTCATTCCGTCATAATTTTTTATTTTCAAATATAATTCTGCTATAAATTGAAAATATGTAAATTTGTTTTCAAGCTAAAGTAAGAATTAACCAATAGAAATAGGTATTCTTACAGACTATAAATATTGTCGTAACTAAGTTATCAGGGGAGATTAATAATGTATTGAAACCGGAGAGAGGTAAATTATAATTAGTAAAAGATAGTATTTTAAAATTTTTTATTTTAGTCAATTTTTTTTTAGTACTTTCTTATAACTTTATCTGCAAAAAAACTAATTGATAATTTTAAAAAATATTTTTTGCAAAAGAGAGTATAAACTAAAAAATATTTTAATAATTTCGTTTAACATGCTTTGTTAAATTTTTTAAAGTTCTTTATCAGTCGTATTTTATCTAAAAGTTTAACCTGAACTTCGCAGTAAAAAATGGATATACTACGATATAAAATGGATATAAATTGTAATACTGTAAAAATGTTTGAAATATTTATTGATACAGCTTTATTAATATTTCACCGAAGAACTGTTTTGGTACATAAAAAACCACAGCTCGGACATCATACGAAGTCTAATGAAAAAATTGGTGACGCATTATTATTTATAAGCTTATTCAAGATTTATTTTTAAAATGGTAATAAGATAATTATATATTGCATGAATTATTTTATATAATATGATATTCAAAGGAGTAAAATGTTATATCCTTTCTAAAGGTAACATTTTTAAAAAATATTTTCGAGTGCAAAATTTAAGAAAGAACCCAGGAGATTATGTTATAGAAGCGTTTTTGATATTAAAATATCCGTTCTTAGAATTATTTAAAATGTATTTGGAAAAGATTTGTTCAAAAAATACTTGAAGTTTTATTTTAAAAGAGATTTATAAAAAAATACCAAATGAAAGTTTAAAATGTATCAAGAAGGAAACATAGATAAAAATGAACACATAGATGAATAAAAAATGGATCCATGGAAATATAAATAGTACTTAAAAGTTTATCGAATATTTTTAAAAGTTAAATTAGATGGATTGATGCATTGGATACACAGAGAATATTGGTAGAGAAAATTAAGAAGCTTCGTGGGAATAATTCTTTAATATTATGATTTAATAATTATCGTCTTAAATACTAAAACCAAGGATTATTTTCTATAAATTTTACTAAATGGATTAATAATTATTTTTATTTTAAACTTTAACGCACTTGGAGAACATTTTGGAAAACTCTAGAGAAAATAATAAGCATTTTGGACTTATCAGGAACTATCGTCAAGAAAATATGTAACTATAGTTTTGATTCTTTTTATTTTGTTAACCTAGTTTAAATCTAAATTTTTTTATATAAGATTAGCAAAAACATAAAAACATTAATTTATTAATATTAAAATTTTATAATATAACAATCTAATAATTTAGCTAAAAATATTTTAATATAAAGTGTATGGGTGTGAATGTTTTTTATCTGCAATGCTCAAGTGGATAAAGAAAAGCCTACTGAACACGATGACTAGATAAAAGTTATTGGTAATAATAATAACTATTGATAATTTATAATGTATATATTTTTTTGTTTTCTTTAGATCATCCATAAATTGGAAGAATGAAGTGTAAAAGTTTTTTTTTTTTTACTTATATGTACCGCATTTTATACAACATTTTAAAAAACATTATGAGATAGGATTGATTTGAAAATATGCATACGACAATTTTTTGATTTTTTTTTTTAGTAATATAATCCAACATAACAAATAATTATGTGATTCTTTTAAAATTTTTATGATATGGGATATTCAAATATTGTCTAAGTAGATTGTATATGATTAGACATATAGAATGATGAAGTGGACAGACTTTTCTTGTGGAACAGCTAGATTGTTTAACTATTAATGAATTTTATTTATTGTTTTTGTAAATGCAGATAGTTATTTATCGATGTAAGATGTAGAAAAATCTTGAGAAATAATGTTGAGATAGTGGCTTGGAAGTACTATAGTTAGCAGGAAACCAAGATGATGTATATTTAAAATAGGATATGATAAGGAATGGGAATAATATTTAGTCTTTATGTGGTTATCAGCATAGTTAACAAAGCCCTATGACTGATACATATTTTATTTGGACAGTGTTTATATTTCTTTAAATATTTGATGTTCTAATAAAGCTGAAGAAATAGCTTTAACATCGTCCCTGTACTAGAGGATATTAGGCAGATAAATGTCCTACCTCTTCGCACTGTGCCATGATTTTGAGATATGTTAAGAGTAATACTCTAGCTTTCTTCCTTAATCCTATGCATCTGTTTTCACTATCTTTATTTCATGTAACTGCATCGTTTAGTAAGATATGTTTAAGAGAAATGATGAATAATTTAGAACTTATGTTATGCTATCGTTTTTGGATAAGATTAGTTTATTTGCTTATAAGGAGCAGAATATTATAACTTAAAATTGAAGATCCAAAGTATCCTAAGGAAAGAAAGAATCATAGAATATATTTTGAATTTTCATTCGGAAATGAAATATAATTTTTTTTAAAATAAAGTATCTAAACAAAGATCTTTTCTTTAAAGTGATAATAATTTTAAAAGCTTTAGTATTATTTTTTTTTTTAAGAGAAAATAAGTATTGCATATTTTTAAAATACAATAGTACAAAGTAAATTATGTAAACAATATGCATAGTATATTTTTTGTTTATTGATTAACAGACATGTATTGATGATTACACTTATATCATACTAAAGTAGGGCTTAAAGAAGAATATATTATTATTAGTAAACATTGTGTGATAAATACTAAAATCTAGTACTGAATTTTTGGATAATATTTTGTGTAACATCTTTGACTTTGCAAGATGAAATTTTTTTTTTATATTTTGAGAAGTCCATACTCATTATAAAATTTTGTTTTCTATAGGATGTTTTCTAAGTATGAATTTTTAAAATAAGATAGTTTAATAATATTAAGGATAAAATGCTGTTGCTAATAAAGTAGATAAATATACTTGTAATAAGTTAACCATAATGAGAAACCAAATAGTAACATTTTTTTTTTTTAGATTTTGTCCTAAATCTAAATAAAGACATGATTGAAATATAAATTATTTTTTTTATAACCTGGTAGATCAAACTGTAAAGCAAAAAAAATAAGGATATCCACTGTAAATAGTGTAAATAAATTGTTTAGTTATTTATTGTTAGTAATAAACTTTGTTAATTTTTGTTATTTCAAAAATTTTGTGTCCGAGTTATTTATTTCTCCACATTGCTGCATGAAATCACAATATATGCATAATAATTGAAACAAATATATAATTTTGCACAAAAGATCAATAGAGAATTATTTAAGAATTTAAATATTTTATTGGTATTCATTATAATTAAATAATCATAATCTTACATTATTTTATTGGTCATAAATCAGTTATCACAATATTATATTAAATTATATGCTATCAGTTGCCACACATATTTTGTTTGTCAGATTATTAAAATGCTACCACGTATTTATTTATTATATTCATGAAGATAAAAGATTATATAAAATTATTTTATTATTTTATTATGGTAATAAAATTATAGTAAAAAGAAAAGATACACAGAATTAGTTAAACAATGAAGAATATTATTATTGTTATTTATTATTATTAGTTTAAGTGTAGTAGATTATGATATAAAATTCCTTCTCATATTTTATTACCGTATTTTTATTAACTTAAAATAAACTTTATGAACCTGAGATTATTTTATTTGAGCTAGATTATTATTAAATAGAAGATTAAGATTTAATTATTAGTTTAATCTTAGTGAGTAGAAGTTATTAAAGTCATAAGAATACTATGAGTTTGTTATTTGAAATAGTAATAAAGGGGGGACAGTGTTCTTATGCCATTGAGGTAGTATCCTGTAGGATATTGGCTCAATGTAATCTATCTTATCACCTGTATTTTCACTTCAAGTCTCATGAAAATATTAAATATTTATTTAATATATTTTTATAAATTGAACCTTATTTGAATTTTAAATTTGAGCTAGTGGAATATTTTAATTTTAATGCTGAATATTTTAGTTATTAATTATTAACTGAGATAGAACCCGTTTCATTTTATATCATATATTATCTGAAGTGAGGATGCATAATTACAGGTCAGAATATATATATATATATATATTTGCTATAAGTTAAAATGTATACATCTTATGTATATATCATATTTAATATGTTTACATAATAATGCATGTATATATTAAAAATGAACTTCACTTAATACATATAATTTTACTTTAAATCAATATCATACACTTAGTATATAAAATCATTAGATATTTCTGCAGTAAGTTAATATATACTCTTAATAATATATATTATATTTAGTATGTGTACATAATTATATATATATAATAAATTAGTAACTAAGTTGTCTGTTTAAAATTGTTTGATAGTTTTCATTTTTATGGTAAAACAGTTGTTTTTAAAAAATGCTAAAGAAGATTATTCACAATCATTGTTTTAAATAATTATTGTGAATTTTCTTTTTTAACTTTTTATGATCATGTTTATTAATGTGAGTTTTCTAATTTAGCTTTATTTTAAAAACAATTGTTTTAAAATAAAAACTATCAAACAATTTTAAATACAAAACTTTACTAATTTATTATAGATATATAATTATGTAGACATATTAAATATGAATATACATTAAGAGTTTAAAATGGGTTTAAAATGTTATTAAATTGAAAGAAAACATATTTATACTGCTCTCTTGTGATTAATATTTAAAACAAATCAAGTTTTAAAAATAATTGTTAACTGCAATACATAAACTTATTGAATATTTTTAATATTTTTCCAATTTCTCTTTTATATCTATGCAACTAGTTGAAATACTGAAAAAATAAGTGTTTCAAATGCATTAGGCTGGTATAACATAGTTATATATCAATTTTCAAGCAATTCTTTTGAATTTAAATATATTAACTTTTGATTTTAAAATTTTGTTCTAACTTGAAAAACATCAAAAGTTAGTGGACAAACAAACCCATTTTCCAACTTCAATAAAAGCACTTAAAAATTGTTTTCCTGTAATTTAATTGCCATCTATTTAAGCATATAAGAACTAAACCTGTATTTAAACTATTAAACACTTAACAGATTATTGCTAAACAGCAATGTTTGTCATGTGATCCAGAAGTGACTGTTATACTAAAAAAATATGAATGTAAATAAAATAGTTCAACCACTTTTTATTAATTTGATGAAATTATTATGATATTAAAGTTATACATACACTTACACACAATTTTTAAATATGTGGTATGGATAGTGTGCCCATATTTTTATAGGGCCTAACCATGACACATGACCAATATAAAAAAAATATGGCAGATTATTGTATATTTCAGTATGAAATAAAAAATTACAAAATATATAACATTTACATAACTCACAATATACTCATTTCATAGTATAAACATAAGCAAAAGACAATTGTTTGTATACATATATTATCTATCAAAAAAAATCACAAATTGAAATTACTTATTAATGTTCCAAAGCAATTGGGAACCACTTTCATTATGAAAAAAATACTGATTAACCAATCAAAAAATTAATTATAAAATATTAAATAAATAAATTGTTAATTTAAGATAAATATCTAAATTAAATATGTTAAAATTAAAAGGTAAAAAATAATAATTAAAATAAATAGTTAATAAAACCTGCTACCTAATTGTCCTGAAAAAATATATCAGGATACCAGAACCAGAGAGATAAAACCAAAACAAAACTGGGATATATTGACACCATAGGTTTGGAATATTTCAAATTACATGTACAATATCTAATTTGTACTTGAAGGGAAGAAATCTTTATTTTAAAGAAAACAGTGAACAATACACATTAATTTGTTCTTATCTATAACTTTTAATGATTTCCTGCTAATAGTAATTTTTCACACTTCATTATTTATTTTCTCTGTCCCTTTCCATTCTTTCCTTCAATTGCCAAACTCATTTCCATACATAATAATTCTTTTTAATGTTGTGTCATAAATATTCATTGTTTATTGACTTTTGATATATTATGATCACCACTAGATTTACTTACATAATAAAATGTATTAAATATTTTCACATATACATAAATTTGCAAATCTATATCACACATCACTTTTATTTGGCTGAATCAGAAAATGTAAAGAAGGGATAGCTGATTACTTTACATTTTAAAAAGGACATTTATTTCATTGGTAATTATTTTAATATCTTAAAGCATTGCTTTAACAACACCTGTCCACTACATATATATAATAGAAATTCTATAAATAATAAATTTTGACTACACGTACTTTGTACAAAATTTATTAGTTTTCTTAATTGCAAAAATACTTTTTTAAATAATTAATGAACAGGTAAACAATCATTTTAAACTTTCAGGTCAAAAATTATATTAGTGCCAGCGTGATTAATTTCACTGATTTTTTATTTATTTATTTGAAGGTAAAAGTTTAAACTATTCACTTTAGAATTACAAGTAACAAACTAACTCAACCCACATTTTTGACACCATCCACTTTTGATAAATACAGTAATGGTTATTACTAATCATTTACTAAACTAGAGATTGTCTCTAGCATGGATATAAACATTAAAACTCAATTAAAGATTAATATCTGTTTTTGAAAATTAAACACACACACATGAAGTTATTCATATTTCTATTTCATATGTGGTATATCTTTATAAATATATTAAATAACTTCAATGCTACCACGTATGCTTTTAAATTCATATATTCACGTGTGTGCGTGCTTAATTTTAAAAAATCAGATATATTAATTTTTAATTGAGTTTTAATGTTTACATCTGTGCTAAAGACAATATCTAGTTTAGTAAATGATTAGAATAATCATTACTGTATTTATTTAAAATGGATGATGTCAAAGACGTGGGTGGAGTTAGTTTGACTCTTGTAATTCAAAATGTAACTATTTAATATAGATAATTTTTTTCACATAACAGAGATGTATATGAGAGATGGTGACCTGAACCAAATGATGAGTGCTTTGTCTTTTATTGTATTTTTAATTATATGAATTTAAAACAATATGTGTAGTATTGAAATTATTTAATATATTTATTTACTTTAGCTATTAAAATTAAAATATTGATGACTGTAAATAAAAACAAAGATTTACAACAATAACAAGACTGTGTAGTAGAGTTTACAACAGTACATATCTATATACTTTTTAATATTCTCTAGATTATATATTGGAGGTGTACAAATAAGCTTGGGGTAATTTTAACTGAGAAGGATGTATAATACTTTGTTAGAATGGCAAATTATTAAAAATAATTAAATATCTGTATAAGAAAGATTATGTTAAGTTCAAAAGATGATTTACAGAATGTACTCAATGGTTTGAATGCAACACATTTTAGTGTTCAAAACTTGAATTTTTTTTATCAGTCAGTGATGATGATAACAAATTTTTAGTAACTTTTAACTTGGGTGGTTAACAACTTGTGAATATAAATAAGTTGGCGATTTTTACAAGTAGAAAATTGTAAATGTTAAAATGCAACATAGATTTCAATGTGCCCAGCTACTACTTTTAACAAATTAAAAGATAGTTTTTCATCACTGAGAAACATAACTACTACAGCTAAGTTAACTATATAGTTATTTTATCTAATTAATTGTATTATATAGGGTTTGAACTCAGACTTTCACATGACCCTCAACTATACACACTATCTCATACTGTTGATAAACTTGATCACACACATGTCGAAAAAATAAAGAATCACCAATATACATATTTTGTGCTAAACCAGTACTCGTCAGTTGGTCCATATTATCATCTCCACACATATATACAACCAATGCTCAGCTTTGTATTAAGATAGCCAATCTTCATACTTTAATAGATAGGTTTCAAAACATTTTATCCCACAACTCTTCAACTATCCATTACACTGAAAATCTAATGATGGAAGTAATTTTAATGAGATTTGGACAACATCAGTGTAATATAAAGGCATTCAAAAAGTATCACTTAAAGACGTTCTCTACAATTTTAAAAATAGAATGGCAGGATTATAAAAACAATCAATAAGTTCTTCAATTTGCTGAATATGACATTATAGAGGTGACAATTATAAAATTACTGCATCTGATTGGATATGTAAAATGAATGAACAATGCAAGGTTCCTATAAGGGTGTTTATGATAACTTGAGCATGGTTTTTATGAAAGAGGTATATCCAGCTACATTATAAGAATTATATCAAAGATATCATAAAGAAGTGCAATATCAGTTAACTAAAAGGCAACATTGCAAAATATCAAGTAAACAGAGAAATAAACTAGCATGATTTGTATATACAAATGTATTTGGGGCTCATACATTGTTTTGTATAGTCATCACAAAACTCATTTCTAGAGTAGTTTTTTCTCTCTCACCTTTCATTCTTCTTTTTTATGAAATTAGAATGGTCATACTTATTTATGAGTGGGTGTTATATTATCACCACCATCATCATTATTATCATTATCATCATCACTGTTATCATCATCATCATCATCATCATTATTATTATCATCAACACCACTGTTATCATTATCATCATCATTATTATCATCATCACTGTTATCATTATCATCATCATCATTATTATTATTATCATCACTGTCATCATTATCATCATCATCGTCATTATTATTATCATCATCATCATCACTGTTATCATTATCATCACCATCATCATTATTATTATCATCATCACTGTTATCATTATCATCATCATCGTCATTATTATTATTATCATCATCATCACTGTTATCATTATCATCATCATTGTCATTATTATTATCATCACCATCATTGTTATGATTATCATCATCATCATCATCATTATTATTATCATCATCATCACTGTTATCATTATCATCATCATTGTCATTATTATCATTTCAAATTCAAAATTCCAATCTTTACAAGAGTGATATTTTTATTATTTATTACTAATTATTTGGTAGTTAATAAAGGACTTTTAGTATAAAGGCAGTGCACTTAGGTGCCTTGATTTTGTTCAGAGATTAAAATACAGAATAAGTGAAATTCTTTTTAAAAGGTTTTGTATTTTTTAGCCTAACAGGCTAACATTCCAACATTGGTCAATAAATAAATATCTAGGTATTATTGGATAGAGAGTAAACCAAAAATGGAAAAATTTCTAGAAGCCATATTACCAAGCAATAGCAAAACTTGATAGGTATTTACTTTTTTCATTATTTCTCTATGGGGATCTTTGGACTACTTATTGAAAATAATGCTTTATCAAATATTTAAAACTTAAAAAAATTATAATTAAAGCAAGTACTGAAATAATTTAATTTTGAAGAATGATATCTATAAATTTTTTTTTGTGTGTATATATATATATATATATATATAAAATTCACTACCAACATTAAGTAATTCAACACTGTCCTCTGTGAAATAGAGTCCATATTTCAAAATAGCCAACCCCCAAAAATACCTCTTTCAAACTGCATGCTATAAGATATTAAATATTGAAACATGAACTAATTCAAACAAAGTGTCTGAAATTCAAATAAACAATGATCTTAAAATTGCTACTACACAAATATGTTTAAGATATTTATATATTTATTTCCTAGAGGGCAGTGCTGAATTACATAATTTTCAGGGATGTTACAGATAAGGTAAAGAAACAGAGAAGTAGAGATGTTTATGTTATGGTAGGGACAAATAATTTGTCAGAGCCATCAGAAAAAGTGGATGAATACAAAGACTTGATTAGTAGTTTGAATAAGGTTAAAAGAAAAGTAAGAGTAGTTGGAATTACTATGAGGATTTGATGATGGATATATGTTGGATAGGGCATGTTTTATAAATTAGAGATTGAAAATATTATGCATCAGAAATAATGTTATGTTTGTGAATGTATGGGATTTTTTTATTAGTAAGAGAGAGTTATACAATAAAGATAGATTGCACTTAGAAAAACAAAAGAGTAAAGCATTAGTGGGTTTGATTAATGAAAGATATTATAGTCAGGAAAACATATAAAGGGGGATAGAATAAATAGAATGTGAAAAGTAAACAAAGGGTAGCTGATTCAGATATAAAGGTAGATGTGAAGAAGGAATGGATCTGTAAAATTAATGATTAAACAAATTAATTATAAATATAATAGAGAAGAAAGAATCAAAAGAATTTTTAAGAGGATAGTAGGAAAGGAAGAAATTGTTAAAATTGGATATTTGAATATGCAAGGTGATAGGAGACCACAAAGCAGATTAAAATGAAAAGTTTGAGCTATTAGCAGCAGTGGAAACACATCTAAAGGAAGAAGAACATACCTTGGAAGATTTGATATTGCAGGATATAAATAAAAACAGAAGAAAGGGGTGGTGGTATAGGAGCTATGCCAAGAAATATTTACTGTAAAATGTCAAAAACATTTATGGTTTGAAATAAGGTTATGAAGACAAGAATGGATGGTGAGATAGCCACTGGAGATAGTCAAACATTAATGGGATGGAACAGCAGCATATATAAATGCCTAATTAAGAATATATATATATATATATATATAGAGAGAGAGAGAGAGAGAGAGTTTAAAAATAAAGGGAAAAAACAATGGTTATAGGAAATGTGAATGGGCATATTAAATAAATTGATGACATGGATAATAAGAAAGGACAGTTTTAAAACATTTTTTGTCAGAAAATGAATTCGAGAATAGGAAATTTATTAAATATTTATGAGGGGCAATATACATGATCTACAAATAGTATATTTCACACAATAGATTATGTATTAGTAGAGAAAAAAAGAATGAATAAAGTACAAAAAATTAAAGTGATAATAAAGAGAGAGTACGTAATAGAAATCATAATTACTTTATAATAGAAGAACTTAGTAATTTGATTAACTGAAACACAGGCTTATTCTATACCTGTGTCTATATATGTAATATATAGGGTATATGAGCACAGACTTTCAGATGACCCATCACTCTCCACTCTATCTAATAACACTGATACACTCAAGCACATATATGCTGAAAAGATAAATAATCACCAATATACATATTTCATGCTAAACCAGCAATCATCAGTTGGTCCAGATTATCATCTCCCACACATATATACTATAAGTGCTCAGATATATATTAAGATAGACAATCTTCATACTTTAATGGACAGGCTCTAATCTACTATACACTCCAACTCTTCAACCGTCCATCCAATTGAAAATCTGATGATGGAATGCTCAAAGGCCACCCTGAGGCCAAGATTCTTGTCATACCCATGTAGACCTAAAGTCAATCTGAACCCCACATGTACAGGACATCATCCATTTAATACATATGCAAGGATAGGCAGACATCTCTTCAATGTAATAACTGAAACACAGGCTTATTCTATACCAGTGTCTATATATGTAATATATAGGGTATATGAGCACAGACTTTCAGATAACCCATCACTCTCCACTCTATTTAATAACACTGATACACTCAAGCACATATATTCTGAAAATATAAATAATCACCAATACACATATTCCATGCTAAACCAGCAATCATCAGTTGGTCCAGATTATCATCTCCCACACATATATACTATAAGTGCTCAGATATATATATATATATATATATATATATATATATATATATATATATATATATATATATATATATTTTAAGATAGACAATCTTCATACTTTAATGGATAGACTCCAATCTACTATACACTCCAACTCTTCAAACGCCCATCCAATTGAAAATCTGATGATGGAATGCTCAAAGGCCACCTTGAGGCCGAGATTCTTGTCACACCCATGTTGACCAAGGTCAATCTGAACCCCACATGTACAGAACATAATCCATTTAATACATATGCAAGGATAGGCAGACATCTCTACAATGTGTTAACTGAAACACAGGCTTATTCTATACCTGTGTCTATACATGTAATATATAGGGTATATGAGCACAGACTTTCAGATGACCCATCACTCTCCACTCTATCTAATAACACTGATACACTCCAGCACATATATGCTGAAAAGATAAATAATCACCAATATACATATTTCATGCTAAACCAGCAATCATCAGTTGGTCCAGATTATCATCTCCCACACATATATACTATAAGTGCTCAGATATATATTAAGATAGACAATCTTCATACTTTAATGGACAGGCTGCAATCTACTATTACATTGTAGAGATGTCTGCCAATCCTTGCATATGTATTAAATGGATTATGTCCTGTACATGTGGGGTTCAGATTGACCTTATGTCAACATGGGTGTGACAAGAATCTCAGCCTCAGGGTGCCCTTCGAGCATTTCATCATCAGATTTTCAATTGGATGGATGGTTGAAGAGTTGGAATGTGTAGTAGATTGAAGCCTGTCCATTAAAGTATGAAGTTTGTTTATCTTAATATATATCTGAGCACTTATAGTATGTATGTGTGGGAGATGATAATCTGGACCAACTGATGATTGCTGGTTTAGCATGAAATATGTATATTGGTGATTATTTATCTTTTCAGCATATATGTGCTTGAGTATATCAGTGTTATTAGATAGAGTGGAGAGTGATGGGTCATCTGAAAGTCTGTGCTTGTATACCCTATATAGTAATGTGATTGAAAATAATAACAAAAATAAAAAAAGGATCGTGAAAAAATGTGGTTGGAGAATAAATGATAAAAATAAGTTAGAAGAATATAAAATAAAAGTAGAAAAATCATGGAAGAGTGGCGATGAATATAAAGACTATTGTAGTGAAGTAGAAAAATGGCAAATAGGGTTTTAGATGAGAATATTCAGAAGAATAAAAGTAATAGAAAAGTCAGAATTAGTAAAAATGTAGAAAAGAGGGAAAATGCATGCAGAGAATATAAATATGCTATTAAAATAAATAAGATGTTAATATTAAATGGGAAAACAATTTTTAAAAAAAGAAGTTGGCTAAAATAGATAATTATATAGAGATAATAAAATTAAATAGTAAATCATTGGAGTATATTAATAAAAGTGGAAGAGATGAGAGTAATAAAATTTGGAAATATATTATAAAAGAAATATAGGGAGAAGAAAACTAGTATGACTAAATGATGAGGAAAAAGGGTGCAGCTTTAGAGAACAATTAAAGACTACTCTAATAAGTATATAATGAATATAGCAAAGATGTTAAATGTGAAGGATAGAGTGATAACAAACATAAAAGCACATAGGAATAAAAATGTTAGTTTTACAGAAAATAAATTGAATGAGGCAGGCAAGAAATTGAAAAGTCTAAAGGCAAGAAGTTTAGATGGATGGGCAGCAGAGATGGTGATGAATTTGAGAAATTGTGCAGAATTCAATCTATTACCCTGTTTTAATAAGATGACATAAAAGACAGAATTTCCAGATAGTTGGAATAATACAAGAGTAAGGCTACTATTTAAAAAAAGGGTAAAGATCATAGAAAGTTAAACAAGTATGGACCAATAGTGGTATAAAGTTTTTGTATATATTGTGGCTCAAAGGGTAGCAAAGTGGATAGAAGAAAACAATATAGTGGAAAAAATGCAAGAAGGTATTCAATTGGATAGGTGTATAGGAGATTGTTTATTTATAATCACAAATTATAGATATGAATAGAAATATGAGTAGATAATTTATTACAGAATCTTTATAAATATAGAGAAGGCATATGATAGAGTAAATATAAGGTAAGTTTAGTAAATTTGAGAATGAATGGAACTTTAGTGAATCTTATTAAGAGATTGTATGAAAATAATTAATATACATATCAATTAGGAAATATAAAATCAGATGTTAAAGTTAAAAATATGGTGGTACTAAGGTGAAGATACACTAAGCTGCCTATTTTGTTTTTGTTATATTTGAAAAAATAGAGAGCAATAGAAAGACTATGAAGAGAGGTAGAGATATACCATTAATAAGTGGCAAAGGAGTATATACATCATGAGATCTTTTATCTGCTGCTGATATTTTCTAGTGCACAGAAAGTAGGGAAGATATGTAGTTATGCTGGAGATGTGTGCAAAAGTGAGTAAAGAGATGGGGATTAAATTTAATGTAAAAAAATAAAATTAATGATGGTAAATGCTGGGGAAATAGAATAGAAAGAATTTTTATTGGCGGATATAAAGCTTATTGTGGTGAATAGTTATATATATTTGGGAATTGCCTTAAGTAATCAGAGAAATTACTAGGACGAATGGGAGAAAAAATTGATAAATGAAGCAAAAAAAACAAACTATAATTTACAGTGTTTTATATAATAAATATGATGTAGCAAGAATTGTATGGAAGGGAGTGGCAGTAGCAGGTTTAACTCATGGTAATGATATAGTATGTATTAGTAAACAGGTGGTAGATTACTTTAAAAAGATACAAAGAGAAGTAGGAAGGCACGCATTATATGCAGATGGGTGGATGGCAAAGGAGGCAATTTAAGGAGAAATGGGATGGGCAAGGTTTTATATGAAAGATGCAAAAAGCAAAATGAAAATGCTCGGTAGATTGAAATGTATAGGTAGTAAAAGAATAGTTTAAATAGTATTTTATTTGGTTACAAGTAAAGGACAGACAAGAAAATGATTATAAAAGGTAGTACGGTATGCAAAAGATTTGGATAAGGACTTTATGCCAGTATACTTATACAGAAGGTGGGATGATTGTGTTAGTAGAGTTGTTGGGGTTTATAGTGGCAAAGAATGGAATAAAGGGATACATGCATCAATAAGAAATAGGGAGTTGGAGAAATGTAGAACTAGTATGGAGAGTAAAAAGAGTTTAAATATATATAGAAGTAAAAAGTTAATTTGCGATAATAGCAAGACAAGTAGTTTACTGTTTAAGCATCAAACAGGATAATTAGCAATAAGGGAATATGCACATAAATGGAGAGATGTGGTTTTAGTCTGCAAGTTATATAAGGAAGACATGGAAAATATTAGGCATCTGATAATTGAATGTAAGAAATCCTTACAAGCGGAAAGGGTACAAATAATAAATTTGTGGTAAAGTGATTATACAAAATAAGATACTTGGCTTTTATGATGAGTTTGGAGAGAGGGGATTTAGATATAAAGACCATAAAATGGACAAAGATGATGTTGTAGAAATGGGATGGAGCAGGATAGAGAAGAATATGAGAAAAATTTTGGGTAGAGAATGGGGAGGGAAGGTAAACTGCCTAACAGGTTTCTCTGGGCATAGTGGCTGAGAGATTCCTGACATCAATAAAGAAGCCATGATACATCACATCATTGGTGGCAATTTGATATTTGAATATCTATTTCAGTATAGTATTTATTCACTGGAATTATATATATATTGTAATGATATATAAATATGTAGTTACATTAATTTAAAATAAAAACTTAAAAGTTCGCAAATAAAAGTAAAAAACTAAATGCTAAAATTAAAATATTGTTAAACGTATATACATTCGCACAGATACCAAACGTTAAAAATATTTTTTTTTTAAAAAACAAATAAGTATTTGAACGTACTTTTTTATAAAAAAAAGTACAAGATTTAAAAATAAAAACAGGTATTAATTAATTCTTGTAATCTGTAAATGGAAATGATTGTTTATAAATTGTTTGAAAAGCAAGCTAGCCTTGGGCTCTTGTATAATTAAAATGATCTGATGAAAGATAGATAAGAAAATAAAGAGAGATTAGCTTGACCAATGGAAGCACCAAGCCTTGGCTTGGACCCTAATGAAGTGATGGATTATTGATGTTTTGTTGATTGAATCTGTGTGGATAATATAAAAAGAGAAATACAGTTTTTTTGGACGGTTCCAGCGTTTTGTGTTTGAGAGATGTGGTAGGACGCACATACCACACTATCTATTTAAAAAAAAAATGAAAAGACTGTGATACCTTGAACCAGCTATTGCCATCTCCAGAACATTATCTTCCAATGGAGGCATCACGTGAATTAAAAAGCAGAAACCTGGACTCTTCTACCATGAGCTATGAACTTTACAAATTAACAACAACAAAAAAAAGTAATTAAGAACTTTTGTCATTGTTTTTTTTTAAAGATTCAGCAAATTTAAATTTTAAAATGAACTCTTATTTGATTTTCAAATTAATAAATGATTGTTTAAATTTATATAGTTAAGTTTTGCTAAAATCATTTCCATTTTATTATTTTTATTTGTAGTAATATTTATTGTAGAAATTATTAAATGCATTACATTTAAATTGTGTATGGACATTGCATAGATTCATTAGCGGTTGATTATGTTGTGGTTTTCACAGTCGATTAGAATATATAAGTCAACGATGTCACTGCGTGTCTTATGATGAACACCAAAGGGTCTCCTGTATTCCCTCAGCAATTGACGTTATCGATTGACTTTGTATTTTGATCGGTTGCGTTTAATTTGGAATGTTTTTGACCGTGGAATCTGTGCAGCCGATCCATACTCGACATTATAAAACAAATTGTATAAAAATAATCTGTGCGAACATATTTAATTTAAGTCGGGCATGAATGGATGTATAGTTTTGTAAAGTTATATTAAGGGAGGGTAATCTTAGGTTATTCATTTTGTAGTTAAATTGGTTCAATGGATTGGATATATTTGTGTAATTGTAGATGTAGTATGAGATTTGCTATGGGCAGGATTATATATATATGCCACACACCTTCTGTTTGCCTATGGATGGGTTTGTAAGATGGCAAAGGACTGCAGTCCATTCCTATGGAGTTTTATGTTTATTGTTCTACTCACCAACAGATGTGACATTCCTGTTGGTGGAGAGACAATGTCCTCTCTAATTCTACTTGCTGTTCAGATGTACATTCCTGACAGTATAGTATTTTGTGTTGTCATATTTTCATGCTACATTGAATACATAAATGTATCAGATGGATTGGTGCCAGTTTGATTGTGAAATTTGTTGCCTAAGGTTAAATCAGGGAAGAATATTTTCTTTTCAAATGCAGATCTATGTAGCCTATTCATACTCGACTCACTAAATAAATATTAAACTCATGGTTGTAATTTACTTAATGTAAAACTAAAGATTAATAGAAAAATCTGAAATGTTGAATTTATTCCTCAAAATTTAAATGTTATTTTATATGTGCTTAAATAAATATTTTTATGTGTTAATTTCTGGCAGTGGCTTTTATTTATTTATATCTAAGATATAAATTAAGATATAGATTTTTATCTCTGCATCTCCACTGAGCTAGTGACTTGGGCTAACGATGTGAATATTTAATTAAAGTGGAATCCTAACAGCGCATATCTGCCTACTCTATAAATTTTTCTAGGTTTAAATGCCTAGATGGCACCCTGTAGAGCGGATATCGTAGTTTGCGGTTAGATTCGATCTCCACTATCATTTTGATCGCTATAATATATATATATATCCATGTTAGGTGCTTCAAAGATTAAAATAACTAATGGTTACTCTGTCTTTATATAATCATAGTAAAAATGTTTATTTAGTAGCAATTTAAGATCATTGTTTATTTGAATTTCACACCCTTTGTTTGAATTAGTTCATGTTTCCAATATTTAAGATCTAATAGCACATGGTTTCTAAGAGGTTCTTTTTGGGCTGGTTATTTTAAAATATGGACTCGGATATATTTATATATTTATTTTATAAAAAGGCAGTGCTGAATAACTTAACACTAGTGGTGATTTGAAATTTGGATATTTATATCAGTGTAGCATTTATACACTGGAATTATTTTTGTATGTATGTGTGTGTATATATATATATATATATTGTAACGGGCACATATGACGTTACATTATTTTTTTATTATTAAACATGAAAAAATAAAAGTTTGCAAATAAAACTTCTTTTTTAAGGAATAAAAATTGAAATTTAAAATTCTATACTAAACTCATATATATATAATCGCACAGATGAGAAATTAAAAAAAGAAACTTTATTAAAAAAAAGAAAAAGTATTTTAAAACTAAATTGTTAGTAAAGATTTAAAGATAAAAATATATCTAAGTTTGTACAAAACAAATTAATTAATGTTATTGAAAAAATGGAAATGATTATTTTAATTAGTCCAAGTGAACTAGCCCTTGGGCATTTAAATGTATAAGCAATGGTCAGATAGGAAAACAATAGAAACTAATGGCCAATGAAAAAAATCCATCAGGAAATCGGACCTCAATGGAAGGATCATCATCATTGATGATGTAATGTCCACTGGATCCGAAAGTTACATATAAAAAAAAAAGTTTGGAAATAAATTTTTAGTGAGTCAAGAAAATTTAAGAGAAGACGGAAATGTATTGAGTCCGAGAGTTGGAGGTGAAGGGATTGAAAGACGCAATTTCAATTCCTTCAGTGGTTATAAAAAAGAAGGAAAAGAAATGAAACATCGTTTTTTCTATACTGAGAACCACAGGATCATCGGGGGATTTAATGCTGGATTCCAAACAGCACACAATGGATAAAGAGGATCATTTTAAAAATCGTAAGAACTTTATGAACATTTTGAAAACACTAAGAATGCTAAAATATAAACTTTTCCAGTATTTAATTTATAGAAATAGAATCCTATCTGACCAACTTAATTTCCTAATAAGTAATTTTATTTGATGTACTTCTTTTTAAGTAATTTCATTTGATGTACTTCTTTTTTTAAAATCATTTCCATTTTTTTTTTTTGTTCTTTTAAGTTTTTATTATGATTTTTGTTTTTCATTAAATGTTAAACTTAAGTCGGGTGTGAATGGCTATATAGATTTGTAAAGTTTTATTAGGGGAGGGTAATTTTAGGTTATTCATTTCGTAGTTGAATTAAGTCAATGGATTGGATATATTGGTGTAATTAATAGATGTAGTATGAGGTTCACTACATGCAGAATCGAATTATACACCGCACAACCCCTTTTGCCTATGGAATGCGATTGTAAGTTGGCAAAAATGACCACAGTCCTTTCCTATGGAGTTTTTTTATTGCTGTTTTCGTCAGATAGATGTAGTATTCCTATCTGGATGAGAGTCAATTTTTTCTCTTAACCCTGCTGCTCAGATGTACATTCCTGACAGTATGGTATTTCATGTTGTTGTATTCGTATTACATTGAATACATCGATATATCAGATGGATTGACATTGGTTTAACTATGAGCTTTTGGCCTAGGGTTGAATAAGGGAGAGAATATTTTCTTTTCAAATGCAAATCTATGTAGTCTATTTCATACTCAACACTCTAAATAAAAATGCATAAATTTAAGTTGGGTATAGACGCTTGCATGGATTCATTATCAGTTATTTATGTTTTGGTTTTCATATTTGATCAAAATATGTAGACATTCGATAAATAATGATACCTTATGGTGAGTATCTAAAATGTATTTATTCGGATGTCTTTTAAGTTATTGGTGTCAATTCGGCATCTTATGATGAATGCCATTGGGTTTCTTATATATTTTCCTCTGAAATTCCATCAATGACTTTATATTTTGATCATTTATTTTTATTTTGAAATGTTTTTAACCATGTAATCTATGTAACCAATCTATACTCAACATTATAAAACAAACTTTTATAAATCCATCTGTGCAAACTTATAAAAATTAAAATGTAAATTAAAATCTAAAATAAAAGTTAAAAATGTAGTTAAATGCTAAAGTAAACATTCTAAAATAATAATGCTAAATTTTTTTATATATGTGTGTAAATAAATGTTTGTGTGTTAACTGCTAGCAGTGGCTTATTTTATTCTTTTGTAAAAATATTCTTAGATAAGAATTTATTATAAAATATAAATCTCTGCTACTTTGCTGAGCTAGTGACATTGGGCTAATGGTCGGAATCAAAATTATATAAAATTAAAAAAAAATTTTTTTTTTAAACTTACGTATCTGCCTATTTTATAAATTTTCTAGGTTCTAAGTAGCCTAGTGGCGCCCTCATAGTGTAGATACATTAAGACTCACTCCATACCATTATAATTGGCTTCCCAATGTGAGCCGATCTTTGATAAACCACGAGGGCCCTGAGTAAATTTTTTTTTAAAAATGAAATATTTTTATCTGTTTACATAAAGTCGTATACTTTAAATCTTATAAAAGCCCTGCCAGAAAGAATTTGCACATATATTAAACACGAGAAAGTATAAATAATTTGTAATTGTACTTTTTTAAAAAGAAAGTCAAAAGGTTGCAATTAATATGATTTTTTTTTGTTAATATATATTATGCTTTAACATGTATAGGCGTGCACAGCCACGTAAGTATATGATTGAAATGTGGTATCTTACGATGAGTACCTTTGGGAATTACTTCAGTGTAACCTTATGTATGCATTTCAATCAGTCATAAATAAGTTGGTGGTATTTATAATTGTGCTGCAAATATACACGTATAAACCCATTATTTCTTAAAACATATTTACCTCAATGCAACCTTCTTAAATAAATATTTTATATAATTTTCTTGTCATGCCGTGTGTAAAAACAAAATGTATAAAAAAATAGAACTCTTCGGGGGAGGAGGTGTAAATGTGGATGGTCCTTAGGAAAACGATAGTAAACATTTTTTTTTGTATATAGTCTTTATACTAACCGAATGTTTTGTAAATTTTCGTTAATCATGTACCCTAATTATTAACCCTAAGTAAAATATTTTTTTTTGTTTATTTTTTTTTTTAAGCAAGTTTGCTGATATGTAACGGGCACAAATGACGTTACATTATTTTTTTATTATTAAACATGAAAAAATAAAAGTTCGCAAATAAAACTTCTTTTTTAAGAATTAAAAATTGAAAATTAAAATTCTATACTAAACTCATATATATATATAATAATCACACAGAGGAGAAATTAAAAAAAAAAAACTTTATTAAAAAAAAAAGAAAAAGTATTTTAAAACTAAATTGTCAGTAAAGATTTAAAGATAAAAATATATCTAAGTTTGTACAAAACAAATTAATTAATGTTATTGAAAAAATGGAAATGATTATTTTAATTAGTCCAAGTGAACTAGCCCTTGGGCATTTAAATGTATAAGCAATGGTCAGATAGGAAAACAATAGAAACTAAAGACCAATGAAAAAAATCCAACGAGAAATCAGACCTCAATGGAAGTATCATCATCATCAATGATGTAATGTCCATTGGATCCGAAAGTTACATATAAAAGAAAAAGTTTGGAAATAAATTTTTAGTGAGTCAAGAAAAATTAAGAGAAGACGGAAATGTATTAAGTCGGAGAGTTGGAGGTGAAGGGATTGAAAGACACACTTTTAATTCCTTCACTGGTTATAAAAAAGAAGGAAAAGAAATGAAACATCATTTTTTCTATACTGAGGACCACAGGATCATCGGGGGATTTAACGCTGGATTCCAAATGGCACGCAATGGATAAAGAGGAACGTTTTAATAATCGTAAGAACTTTATGAACATTTTGAAAACACTAAGAATGCTAAAATATAAACTTTCCCAGTATTTAATTTATAGAAATGGAATCCTATCTGACCAACTTAATTTACTAATAAATAATTTTATTTGATGTATTTCTTTTTTTAAAATCATTTCCATTTATTTTTGTTTTGTTCTTTTAAGTTTTTATTATGATTTTTGTTTTTTGTTAAATGTTAAACTTAAGTCGGGTGTGAATGGCTATATAGATTTGTAAAGTTTTATTAGGGGAGGGTAATCTTATGTTATTTATTTCGTAGTTGAATTAAGTCAATGGATTGGATATATTGGTGTAATTAATAGATGTAGTATGAGGTTCACTACATGCAGAATCGAATTATACACCGCACAACCCCTTTTGCCTATGGAATGCGATTGTAAGTCGGCAAAAATGACCACAGTCCTTTCCTATGGAGTTTTTTTATTGCTGTTTTCGTCAGATAGATGTAGTATTCCTATCTGGATGAGAGTCAATTTTTTCTCTTAACCCTGCTGCTCAGATGTACATTCCTGACAGTATGATATTTCATGTTGTTGTATTCGTATTACATTGAATACATCGATATATCAGATGGATTGACATTGGTTTAACTATGAGCTTTTGGCCTAGGGTTGAATAAGGGAGAGAATATTTTCTTTTCAAATGCAAATCTATGTAGTCTATTTCATACTCGACACTCTAAATAAAAATGCATTAAATTTAAGTTGGGTATAGACGCTTGCATGGATTCATTATCAGTTAATTATGTTTTGGTTTTCATATTTGATCAAAATATGTAGACATTCAGTAAATAATGATACCTTATGGTGAGTATCTAAAATGTATTTATTCGGATGTCTTTTAAGTTATTGGTGTCAATTCGGCATCTTATGATGAATGCCATTGGGTTTCTTATATATTTCCCTCTGAAATTCCATCAATGACTTTATATTTTGATCGTTTGTTTATTTTGAAATGTTTTTAACCGTGTAATCTATGTAACCAATCTACACTCAACATTATAAAACAAACTTTTATAAATCCATCTGTGCAAACTTATAAAAATTAAAATGTAAATTAAAATCTAAAATAAAAGTTAAAAATGTAGTTAAATGGTAAAGTAAACATTCTAAAATAATAATGCTAAATTTTTTATATATGTGTGTAAATAAATGTTTGTGTATTAACTGCTGGCAGTGGCTTATTTTTTTTTTTTTTAAAAATATTTTTAGATAAGAATTTATTATAAAATATAAATCTCTGCTACTTTGTTGAGCTAGTGACATTGGGCTAATGGTCGGAATCAAAATTATATAAAATAATTTTTTTTTTTTTTAAATTTACGTATCTGCCTACTTTATAAATTTTCTAGGTTCTAAGTAGCCTTGTGGCGCCCTCATAGTGTAGAAATGTTAAGACCCACTTTGTACTGTTATAATATACACACACAAAATGTGAAGAAGAAAGTTTAGAGATCAGAGAAGAAGACTTGTAATTGGAGACTTTTATCCTGCAGTGGATCGATAATGGTGGAAAAAGATTATGAGAATAAATATATATCAGTAGTAAAAGAGATGAAAATACTAATCCAGTTAAACAATATTTATTATTATGGGCATTTTTATTTCAAACTATGGATATAAGTCATAATGGAGATTTTTCAAACATCAGGATCTTACCCAATCATGACACTCTTCACCAATTTAAGATTTGAGAAGCCATTGAAATTCTTAAAAGACCGGATTGCATGAACAAACATGATGATACATTTAAACTAGCTTCCATTTAAAATAATTTTTTAAAACCCTCTAACCTGAATAGTTTCTGATTTCTTTATTTATATATTATTATTCCACCCTCATGGTTATATTTTTAATTTTTTCTGTTCTTGATTTATATTGGTCAAATTTTTAAACTTGTCATACATCAATGCTTACAATATCTTTGTGATGTATTTTTTTATAATAACATTCCCTACCTGTTGAAAGCAGGGTGATTCAGCTGAAGCTTTGGTATATTAGTACCATGAATCATACATGAATTAACTAGATAATATGCCATTTATATCAATAACCCTGGAAAAATCACATTTTAATATGTATATATTAGTACATGATGACAATGATAAATTTCCAGAAATACTTTCAGTTACTGTCATAACCATTACCAGCGGTTAATAATTATCATCAGTTGATATTGATTATGAAAATAATTGGAGTGCGTCTGGAATTAAGTATGCCCTGCATGTTATATTGGAGCAACAGATTCTATACTTTAAGGTCAATATTTTAAGATTCAACTGTGTTATTTCCTGTAGTTCAATTTAGGCAACAAACCATTTAATTTTATTTATAATCCCTAAAGGTGAATATTTACCATTATTTAACAGTTTTATTTAATTATTATTATGAATAAACATCTATATTGAGCGTTTTCATTTGGTTTATATGAGTATGACTTCTAATTAAAATAGCACAAATAAATGGTATTCTGTTTGAGGAATGTATGGTTAATCATTATTGAATTATTGTTCAAGAGGTGTACATTTGAAAGCTGAGTTGGAGCAATTTACAATGGATAAATAATAAATAATGATGAGGATATTTGAGAGGTTTGATGATCTGAGAGACTTGATAAAGCCAATACAGCAGAAATGCGTCATGTAAATCATTTTAAGTTTTCCCAATGTATTTATAAAATTGTTTGAAGGGGAGTAATGTTGAGCAGAAGATTTCCAAATCCTTATTACTGTATAAATGTGAAAGTTTGTTTGTTACTTAATAACTCAACAAATATTGCACTAATCTTGATGAATCTTGCATGACTTTCTTACATTTTTCTTCAGATAATACCATAGGCCATGGATTTTTCTTGATGGAACTGAATTGGCTTAAAAACTCTGGTAATCTGCAATGTGTGTCAAAATCATAACCATTTTTGAATGACTTCATAAAAACACAAAAAGAGGACAGCACTGGGTAAAATAATACATCACATCACATCAAAATATGTTTCTGGCCTGTGTATTAAAATATATAGAACTGAAATAGAAAGAATTATAGGTGGTAAAACATGGTAAAAATTTGATTTTGCAAATATATTAAATTTTGTTTGTGCCATGTATTTAATTTCTCAGTTACAAGTTTATAGCCATTTTGAAAAAATAGTTGATCACATGAGAAATATATTTAAATGAAAATCCTAAAAGTTGATCAAATTAAATAGCATAACTGATCATAAAAAGTTATATTTTTTGTATGACTGTTGTTGATAGCTTACATATCATTATTTCATGTAAATATATGTAAATTTATATAAGCTATGGGAGCAGCTATATATTGCATTATATTCTTTTATTGTACTAACATGAGCAAAGCTGCAGGTACAGTTAGTATATATATATATATGATCACTAGATGGAGCTTTCCCAATAGTTGCTAACAAGCTTTTGTTTACATAATGCAAGCTTAAAGCAAGTTACGAAATTTATAACTTGTTTTGATTATCGTATATATATTTAATGATATTAATGCATAAAAAAAAAAGAAAATTAAAATTGGACTTTATAAGAATAGATATATTGAACTTTAATTAAATCTCAAGTCTACATCTGGGTTAATAATAATTTAACAATCTCTAACCTAATAAGTAACTATTTATACTGTTGATATACTTATCTTAACATTCTATTATCATTAAAATTGTACAAGAGTTGTATGCTTGTAGATTAAGCTGCAACAAAACGTAATGGATATATGATGAAGACATTTAAAAGTGTTTGAAGATCTGTGCCAATTGACAAACTAATTCATTAGAAAAGCGTCTTGGAAAATAATATTTCTGAAATATAATTTTTATTATACAACTCTTACACAAGATAGGGACTGGTTTCTACCTACTTTTAACCACCACAAGGTATTAAAAGCGGATAGAAACTAGTCCCTACCTTACTTGAAAGTTGTGTAGTGAAGATTACACTACAGAAATATTATTCATTATAGGATAATTTCTAGTCTAATAAGCTCTCGAGAAACATTTGGCATTTTCTGTTTTTATTTGTTGTTTGTAAAAAAAGTAACATGTAATAAGAAATTTTTGAATAAGAAATAAACTTATTCAAATACATATAAACACTCTGAGAGATGTTGTTCTTTAATAATTTCTTTTAACTTTTTCAGTCTTAAATTTACAATTTTGAATAATAAAGGATTTTAATTTTCACTTTAGAAAATATGCCTTTGAGATTTTTACAAATGTTTTCATTTGTAATAAAAAGCATTTCCTCCTAGGGTGATATTTGCAACTATTAAATTTTTTTTTAATTATTACATTCAAAACACACAGAGAAAACAAGAATTAAAGAACAGAAAAAAAGAATTTTTTAAAACAAACAGCAAACAGATCAATAGCAAAAAATGTACAAAAATACGTGTGTGTGTATGTATGTTTATGCATATCAACAACGAACATTTCAGGATTGTTAATAATGTAGATATTTCTTAAATGCATGTTTTGTGATTAATCTTTTAAAGTTCTGACAACTTTAGAGACACAGTAGTAAAATATAAACTTGTTGTTTTCTCGACTTAGATGATTGACTCACCAGATATCACGACATGCACCTCACACACACGCACACAATTTACTCCTTAAGAAATATAATGTATACATTCATTATTAAATTTTTTAAGAAGTCTCGTTGAAAACATACAATACACATAGTATAGAAATAATATATTTCACACAATAGATTATGTATTAGTAGAGAAAGAGAAAATGAATAAAGTACAGAAAATTAATCAATGAAGAGAGATATGTAATAGTGGTCATAATTTCTTTATAATAGAAATGGTTAGTAATGTGATGGAAAATATTAATAAAAGTAGAAAGTATAGTAGATATGGATGGAAAATGAATGATAAGAATAAGTTACAAGAATATAAAATAAAAGTTGGAAAAAAAATGGAAGCGTTGGTTGGGGCTGAATATAAGGACTGATATAGTGAAATAGAAAAAGTGGAAAATAGGGTTTTAGGTAAGTTTATTCAAAAGGATAAAATTAATAGAAAAGTGAGAGTTAGTAAAAGTGTAAAAGAGAGGGAAAAAAGCCATGCATAAAATATGCATGTAGAAAATGAAAAAGATGTTAATGTTAAATGGGAAAAGTATTTTTTAAAAAAGAAGTTGGCTAAAATAAATAATTATAGAGAGATAATAAAATTAAATAGTAAATTGTTGGAGGATGTTAAAAAAACTGGAAGAGGTGGGAGTAAAAATTTTTGGAAATATATTAAAAGAAGAAATATATAGCAGAGAGAGAAATAGTATTGCTATATGCTGAGGAAGAATGGTCTAGTTCTAGAGAAGAATTAGAGACAATCTTAAATATGTAATGGGTATAGAAAAGATGTTAGATGTGAAAGGATAGAGTGATAATAAACTTAAAAGCATATCGTAATGGAAATACTAGGTTTATAGAAAATGAACTGAATGAGGCAGTTGAAAAGTGAAAAGGCAAGAGGTTTATATAAGTGGGCAGTAGAATGGTAATGAATTTAAGAAATAGGTCAAAATTTTAATCTATTATCATGTGTTAATAAGATGACACAGAAGAGATACGTTCCATATAGCTGAAATAATACAACAGTAAGGATATTATTTAAATGAAATGGAAAGGATCATAGAAAGTTAAACAATTAACATCAGTGTTATATAAAGTTTTTGCATATATGGTGGCTGGAAGGGTCACAAAATGGATGGAAAAAATAATATAGTGAGAGAAATGCAAGGTGGTTTTCAAATTGAATAAGCATATAGGAGATAGTTTATTTGTAGTCACATATGAATAGAAATGCAGGTATATATATATGTTGATATGAATACCCCAAATCCAAAATTCAAACAGACCAGCAAAAAAAAATAATATTAAAACACAACCAATGGATTCACTGCTACAAGCAGACTTCTCAAGTGTAAAGAACTAATAAAACTACACAATATATATATATATAATATTAAACATTACCCACAAATCCATTCACTTCCCATCCACCCTTAATATTAAAAGAACTCTTAAATAAATTAATTGATTCAGAATAATAAATTTTCAATAATAAAGATTCTTTAATTCTTCTTTTGATTTCATTTTTCTCAAAGAAGACAACCTTAGCTTCATCAAAATTAATAGTGTGGCCTGTATCTTTTTCATGGACATACAAAGCAGAACTAAGAACAATTAATTTATTTAAGAGTTTTTTTAATATTAAGGGTGGATGGGAAATGAATGGATTTGTGGGTAATGTTTAATATTATATATATTGTGTAGTTTTATTAGTTCTTTACACTTGAGAAATTTGCTTGTAGCAGTGAAACCTTTGGTAGTGTTTTAATATTATTTTTATGCTGGTCTGGTTGAATTTTGGATTTGGGGTAATTTTAATTATATATATATAATAAATTGTCTATTATGTAATAGATATTGTAATAAAAATAGTAATGAATATAATAATAATATATAAAGTCTTGCAATCTGCAGAAGTAGTTAATCTTCTTCAACTCCCATTTAATTAAAAATATAATGTAAAAAAAGATCATCAAGTCTTATTTCAAGATTCGTGAATTTTAATGTTAGCAGCTTATGACTTAATTGCAGACATTCTATTTCTATTTATGAAAATTACTGCCTTAATTTTTCTTTTATTATGGTTTTAATTTTTAATTTTAATTTCATTTAATTTTGATATTGAAAATGTTAAGGTTCTTTATGAAGAGAGAAACCACAATAAAAGAAAAACTAAGGATGTAATTTTGATAAATAAAAACAAAATATCTATAATTAAAAAAATATTGAGATTTTTGCCAAGGAATTGCTTGATGTTGTTATAAGATTGAATAGATTAACATACTTTATGTCAATTTAAAAAGAATTACAATGATTTAAAGGAATTGAAGATTGGTAATAAAAAATGGATATCTATTCCTATATTTCAAATGCTCAAGGGAAATTTTTTAAGGATATATATATATATAAGGATGTATTTAATATTTCGTTTTGTGTTACAAATAATGTTAATAAGTTAGTGAATAATTCTAAAGTGTCTTATCTGTCAAGCAAAAAAGTAATGTGTATTAAATTTTTTGTGGATGTAAGTTATCATCTATAGGTGAATTGAGGTGCAGTATTGAAAAAAGATTTAAAAAGAATGAATTGTAATATAAGAATGTGAAAAATAAAAATTATAATGATTTAAGGACTGTTTTAGTTTTCTTGGATCATGAAAAGACTTGTAAACATAAATTTAAGTTTGATCTTGAAAGTGTTAATATTCTTTATGAAGAGAAAAGCCATAATAAAAGAAAAAATAAGGTGGCAAGTTTAATAAATAGAAATAAAATGAATGTAATTAATAGACAAGCTGCTAAAATTTGGGATTCATGGGATTTAAATTGATGATGTTGATTTCCATTGTTTTTTCTGAACTTTAACAGCAGTTGAGGAGGATTAGGGAATTAACCTAAAGTACTTATGTGGATTGAAAGACTGTATATAATAGTTAATTACTGTTATATTTATTATTTTTATTATTATTACAATAGTTTTTAATTAACAGACAATTTATTTGTATTATATATATTGTTAAAAGGAGGTTGCCCTGACAACAGTTTGAAATTGTTGATTACTATAAATATTGGGATTGTCTAAGTGTTGACCGGTTTTTAATATATACATATAATGTTAAATATAATCGTTTATAATAGAAAAGGCTGTTGTAATAAATAATACCACTCCTACTCCAACATTTAACAATAAATAACAAAAAAAAAAAGAAATTATTTTCTTTTTGGTTCTCTTTTTATATAAAGAAGATTGTCTTGAATACTTAAGACATATCCATACAGTTGAGCACTATCATAGCTTAAACCTTTATTTCCATTAACAATTTCCATCAGATTTATTCTTGAAATAAATATCTAAATTTTTCTTCAGTTTAGTCATTATGATTATGCAATATTAGAATATATTATTCAAATTTGGATCACACTTGACTTGAGTTAAACAACTGCTTGTATTACATATACCATTATGGTTGTAGAATCATCCTCCTTTTGCCTATGTAACATAAATTTATTCCATGTAAATATGTTAATATTTGGATATAGTTTGTTACCAATAGCATTTATTAGTTAAAAACAATTATATTTAATATTTAATGTTATATATATATATATATATATATATATATATATATAAACCTATACTAAATATATATATATATATATATATATATATATAACTCCAGTATAGGTTTTTATAATCAATTCATATAATCTTTTATATTTCAAATTATACTTTAATCTAATAAATTAAATTATAAAATTATATATATATAATTTAGTTAAAAAATAGAACGTTTGCAAAAAATAAAATATTTTTTAAAAATGTATAATAAAAAATATGTAAGATTATTTACATAAAAGATTAAAAAATAATTGTACCATTAATATTATATTGCATTATATTTAGATTTAAATTAAATTAAATTTAAACATAATTTGAAAATAAAATATTATATGATTAAATACACATAAAAATGATATTTGAGTTAGATATATATATAAAGAATTAATATATGTAAATCAAAAACCAATCTAAAAGTCACAAAGGCTAGTAATATTCCAATCATAATTACAATGTGTCCTACTTCAATGTATATAAGTACATAATTTTACAATAGGGTATGTTAAAACAGTAGAAACTTTCTCCATACACTACTGTTATCTATTGAAAGCCATAGTAATAAATGGATGCTAGAAAAAAGAAACGGTGATTATGTGGTATTTTAGTAATGTATGTTGAAATATATATATATATATATATATAATAGTTTTATTATTTGTGTGTAGTTTCATAATACAGTACATTAAGAATTTTATACAGTTCATAATTCTGAAGAAGACCAATTGGACAGTCAAAACTGTAAGCATAAACAAAAAATTTGTATATGTGTAAAGTAATTTATTATTTAAATATATACTGACCATAATATTACCAATGCAAGGAAAGAAATTGAGAAAAAAAAGTGGAAAAAAATTATTTGTATGATTACTAATAATCAATGTTGTTTTGATAACATGTAATGATGATGATAAATAATATCTTTAAAAAATCAGTGATAAAGGGAGTTAGAAAAGAGAAGTAAGCTATTTTGAAAATCACATTTTTTTAATACTTGTTTTTGTTTAAATATTGAAACGTTATTATCATGATAAAGAACAGCCAATACTATGTACAATTGTACACAATTTTATGTTTTTCTAGTTCTCTTCCCTTTTTATTTATTTTATAAAAATGTTTTTATAAATCTTTTATGGCCTAAAATAAGACTTGGCAACGGCAATTATGATAATGTAAAAAAACATTACTGACATTAATTCAGAACTTTTCACAAAAAATTAATGAAAATTTTAGTAGCATTTTGAATTAAACAATAACCATAATGATGAAATCTCTAACATTTGTAAACAATTTAATTAGGAAATTATGATAAAAATATAGAATGCTATCAGAACTACTTTAGAATGTATCTCTGCCATTTTAGTTTCTAAGAGGAGATCCAAAACCACCAGTTACACAACCAAGTGCTAAAGGAAGTCAGATAATATGGTGCTTGGTTGTGTGAGTGATAGTTTGAGGCTTTTTTCAGAAATAAAAATAGTGGAGAGCACATTCCAAAGTAGTACCTGCTATCATTATATGTCACAAAACAAAAGAAACTATATTAGTATTATCTATTTTTTCTATTGTACTATTAATAATTTAATATTATTTAAATCTTGTTAATATATATTATTTTGAAAGCCAAACTTTTTTAATTTTTTTTTAAACATTTAAAATATAAATTAATATCCTTCACATAATGTAAATATCATTATTTATTAATGCAAACAGCCATTTTTAAATAATAATGATTATTTTACAGAACTTTCCTAATTATTTTTTTAATACTTGAAATGTAAATAAATATCCACCACATTATTTAAATAACTTCATTTATTAATGCTAACAGCCATTTGCAAATAATAATAGTTATTTTAATTGTAGTGAAAAAAAATTAAAGATGAGTTTTACAATAACTGTATAAACTAATATGTTTACGTGTTTTGCATGCTATTTTTTTAGTTTGTTTATATGACTTATTTTGGGTGTTGCCTTGAAATACTCTCTGTAGCAAGTTTTAATCTTCAAAATACTTCAGCATCATGTGCTTTCTATCATATTCTATTTTCAAACATATTTTTCCAATTAAATTAATCAACATTGTATTTTTGTATGCCTTGGAGATAATCTTTATATTGTAAAAAGTGTCAATGTTGAATTAAATATTTTCATGAATTGTTATTATAATAAAGAATACAAATAATTTTTTAATAGCATGGATATAGATGAAATTAAAAATACTGAAAATCCACAAGCAATCTATATGTGAACTAACTATCAGTAAATATAAAATGTCAAATGAGCCCACCTATACTTTAGCTTTGATTGTACTTATGCATAACATTTACTGACATACTTGTATGCAGAATTTGATTTATATATACTAATGTAATTTCAAGATAACTATCAGATATTCTGAAATCACTAAAACTAATTAGAGGGAAAGACCAAACCTCATATTTAATAACCTATAAATATTAAATCAATTTTTTGTTAATAAATGTAAATATAATTTTTAATAGCATAAATATAGATGAAATTAACAGGAAGTACTGAAATCCCCCAGTGAGCCATATGTGAACTATCATCAGTAAATGTAAAGTGTATAATGAGCCTGTATTCACTTTAGCTTTGATCACATATCAGCATAACATTTACTGATGTACTTATGTGCAGAGCATAATTTATATATACTAACATAATTTTAAGATAATTATAATCAAAATGAAAGGCTGAACATTACATTTAATAATCTCTAAATATTAAATCAATCTTCACTTTATAGTTTATAGATGTAAATATAATTTTTTAACAGCATGAATATAGATATAGATATCCCATTCTGGTTATAAATATTTTAGTAAATATTATGCTTATATACAATCAAAGCTAATATATGTAGGTATATATATATATATATATATATATATATATATATATTTATATATATATATATATACAATATATATATATATATCAAAACTACACCAAATCTAAAATTAAACCAGACCAGCATAAAAATAATATTAAAACACAACCTAAGGTTTCACTGCTACAAACAGACTTCTCAAGTGTAAAGAACTACAAAAAACTACACAATATATATATACTATTAAAAACTACCCATAAATCCATTCACTTCCCATCCACCCTAATATTAAAAGAACTCTTAAATAAGTTAATTGCTTCAAAATAATAAATTTTCAATAATAAAGACTCTTTAATTATTTTTTTGATATCATTTCTCTCAAAGAAGACAACCTTAGCTTCATCAAAATCAATAGTGTGGCCTGTATCTTTTTCATGAACATACAAAGCAGAACTAAGATATCTATTTTTAACTCTACTTTTATGAACCTTTATTCTTTCATTTAAACCCAAACTACTCTGACCTATGTAAACCTTCTTACAAAATAAACAAGGAATAAAATATACTACACCAGGAATAGTCTTTCTATCAAAAACTTCTTTTGTATTATTTAATAAATTATTCAATGTAACACCCCTTTTCCAAGCAATTTTCTTATTTCTAAACAATTTACTATTTCTCCACACAATTTTATAAGAAGACAATTTAAATGGCAAAGAAATAAAATCATATTTTTCTTTTTTTTTAAACCTTTACAGAAAAAAATATGATTTTATTTCTTTGTCATTTAAATTGTCTTCTTATAAAATTGTGTGTAGAAATAGTAAATTGTTTGGAAATAAGAAAATTGCTTGGAAAAGGGGTGTTACATTGAATAATTTATTAAATAATACAAAAGAAGTTTTTGATAGAAAGACTATTCCTGGTGTAATATATTTTATCCCTTGTTTATTTTGTAAGAAGGTTTACATAGGTCAGAGTAGTTTGAGTTTAAATGAAAGAATAAAGGTTCATGAAAGTAGAGTTAAAAATAAATATCTTAGTTCTGCTTTGTATGTCCATGAAAAGATACAGGCCACACTTTTGATTTTGATGAAGCTAAGGTTGTCTTCTTTGAGAGAAATGAAATCAAAAGAAGAATTAAAGAGTCTTTATTATTGAAAATTTATTTTTCTGAAGCAATTAACTTATTTAAGAGTTCTTTTAATATTAAGGGTGGATGGGAAGTGAATGGATTTGTGGGTAGTTTTTAATATTATATATATTGTGTAGTTTTTTGTAGTTCTTTACACTTGAGAAGTCTGCTTGTAGCAGTGAAACCTTAGGTTGTGTTTTAATATTATTTTTATGCTGGTCTGGTTTAATTTTAGATTTGGGGTAGTTTTGATTTTATATTGACTAGTTTAGCTTTATGCTTGTAATGTTTATATATATATATATATAAAAAAATATATTGTGCACTTTTATTAGCTCAGTCTATTCTAAAATAAAATTTTAGTGTATAATTTTAAATTTTACAAATCCAATAATATTTACTTATTAAAAGAAGACAGTAATGACATATTAGATCATAGGGTTTGAACTCGAATTTAGCTAATGGAAATTTATAAATGATCTTAACTCAAAATACACATAGAAAATAACCTACAGAGTCATATATATGCAGATGGATGAACAATTAATATTATTTAGTATTTAAAACCAGTGAAGTTTAAATTGTAATTTTGTAAACATAATGCGTAGTAGGGACTAATAATTATTGTGGGTGCGCATTTGATTTTAAAAATAGAAATTATTTATCTTCAAATCTTACTATATTTAAAAGTAAATAAATAAGGTTTAATTTTACCAAAATACTGATTTAGAATTAAAATAGTAAATTCTATCTTTATTTAATTTCTAAAGAATATTATATTTCAATATTTTATTTTTAAAAAATGATAAATTGTCATTTTAAAATGATAAACCAAAAACTTTCAAAATAAAGAATTGTTTCATAGAGAAAAAGTGGGAAAAAATAACCAATCAAAGAGTTTCAAACAATTTTTTTTACTATGAAATTCAAGAGAGGGAAAAAAGGCTTCTTGATCGTAAAGTATAAGTAACTAAGTTTTTTTTTTCTTGGTGATATTTTTTTTTTTTTTTTAAAAAAATAAAATTGGATTAAAAATTCCTAAAACCTTATGATTTGCAACTCTACATCAATATACATGGATAATTATAAACTCTGTTGTTAAAATAATGGAATAAATTAATCGTTTTTCTACTGGGCAAGTCAATAATCGGAATTCCCAATAATCTCTTGAAAATTAATAAGTATTGAAGAAATAATCAGAGATGAATAATCAACGAATATATTCACGGAAAAGTAACAATAATTGTGCCATAGGGAAAATGAACTGCAGTAATACACAAAAGGAAATAAATAAACACCGTAAATATCCAGTAAGGATAGATAAAAGAATAGTAAATCTCTTGGAAACAGTTAAGTATATATATTTAAAATTCAATGGAACTAAATTAGTAATAAATGAAAAGTGTTCATTATTATTTTGGATGCATATAAAATCTTAATTACAATGTGAGATAATTTATTTGGAGCCAAAAACGTGGCACGACACATTTTTAATTGAAATCATAAGTGTGCCTTTTACTATAGAGAGAAATATATATCATTTAAAATAAATAAGACAAGCCACAACTACATTTTATTACTAAACAAAGAACAAAACAAGGATTATTGTTGCAGTAACTCAAATACCTCGCGCGAATCTTAGGATAAGCAGAATCTTCAAAAAAAAAAATAAGGAAAAATAAAAACGTTATGATAAGTTTATGGAGTGTGGAACAACTAGAAGATTTAAAATTGTTCTTATACTTTAGCTGAGAGTTAAAAGAGAACTTCTTTCTAATGTTGGTATTTATATTTTTAATCTATGATTTGTTAGTATAATAGGGGAGGGGAAGAGAACTAAATCATTTAATATGGAATTAATTCAAGTGTTGTTATATTAATAGTTATTTAATAATTCGGTTAAGTTTAAAGATTATGAATCCTTTAAATAAACAAATATACTCGATATTTTAGTATGAAAGGGTATTTAAAATGATATATACATATTCCAAAGAGCAGGTTATATTTACATGTACAAATGGATAAACTAAAAAACAATGATTTTGTTCTTATGTGAAAGATAAAAGTAGTAATTTTGTTTGCTTACCAACCTCCAGAATTATAACCCTATGTTCTTATTTATTTTTTTGTATTGTTACTTAATCATCAAGTACTACTATTATGTAGAGGTTGAACTAACGAACCATGAATGGAAAAAAAATGATTGTTTAATAAACTGAATATGTTATATGTAGTTCACATACATAGGGATAAATATCTCAACATATAATAGGAAATTGTTAGTTTTGTTTGATAATAATACTCCAAAGATTAATTTTCTGTTGTTATTATTATTATAATATATATGTATTATTTTGTTATAAGTTATTTTAAATTCGATATTAATGGAAATGTTTATTATCATTTGTAATGAATATTATTAAAATTATTGTTTTAAAAGTTTTATCAAATTCTAATTGCTGCATTTCTTTTCTGGGCTCATTCTCACCACATCACACAACTTAAAATGTACAGTCAAAATTAAAATGAAAAGTCAATTCAATTTAAAGCAAATCTAACAGTTTAATAAGCATAAATCTCTTAGTAAAGATTTTTTTACTTGTTACATGCTGCCTTGATCCCATAGGTCATTGATGACATTGCCAATTATTAAAGTGTATTTATTAATATAAAATTAAATGATACATTAGTTATTAGTGAAAGTATTAGTGTTAATCACAGTTTAGTTAATAATATTATTTTAATATTCAGTATTAAAGAACATACATATCAAGCTTGACTATGAATTTAAATTATAAGCCTTTCTTAATTTGTACACTATCCATGGAAATCTGTAAAATCCCTCTTGATATTCCATAGGTAGTATGAAGAATTAATAAATCAATGATTTTCCTGAGATCTCCTTATTTTAAAGTTATTCTTGTGATTATTGCCAATCTTAATTATTAAACATAATATGAATCAAAGTTTATCTGTAATTATCTAACAGATTAATTTAATGAGTGATTGAATTAAAACTTAATAGTTATAAATATAAAATAATATATTAGATATTATTGTTAGTCATGAGAGTATGTAGATACTTAATAAGGAGGAGTATCTGGGTATTCTTATGCCATTGAACAAGTATTTTGTATTTGTTTAATGTTAAGGGGATGTGATCTGTTTATAGGTAAACGAGTCTCATATTGATTATATTTAAAACATATCTTATTTTAGAAATATTTACTCATGTCAAAGTAACTTGGGATAAATACTAATCTTAATTCAATTGTTATAGTTAAAGAAAATGGTAGGGATATAGTAAGTTTATTAATAGAACCTAACCCGAATCCAAGTAGGGCCTAATATAAGGGACTTGGAAACTCTGCTTAGGGTCGTACCACCTATAGACAGGCCACAGTATATATATATATATATATATCAGTGATGAAGCATAACTCTTTTAGGAATGGAAGCACACTTCTTTTTTTATAATGTTTTTATTTCACTTGCTACAACAATTTTTATGTAATAGTGCCTAATATACATATTACACACATCTAGAAAAATCTGAAACTCTCTTATCTGTAAATCAGAGAATATCTTATCAATATATTTTTATCTTCCAAATCCTTTTAACATTCTTAAAAGTTTTAACTATAAATTAGGTCTTAGCATTGTTTAAACTTCATATAATCAATGAGAATGCATTAGTCAAGTTCATTCTTTGTGTATATAAAAACAATTTAACTGTTGGTAAAAAAAAATTGAAAGTCAACAGTAATTCCATACAAAAAAATAATGAATTAGAATTGCTCATTCTAATCAGACTGTGATTAGTTTAAATATAGATAATACATTACCAATATATTTTTATCTTCTAAATTCTTTTAACATTCATAAAAGTTTTAATTGTAAATTAGATCTTAGCATTGTTTGAACTTCTTATAATCAATGAGAATGCATTAGTCACTCTTTATGTATATTAAAACAATTCAACTGTTGGTAAAAAAAAATGAAAGTGAATTTTTTAAAGTGAATTTTAATTAAAGCTTTTGAAAGTTTAGTGAATTTTTCTATGGAAGCACTCATTCCATTCAATACATGGATACTTCATTTCTGATATATATATATATATATATATTATCTATACTAAACTTAGTGTAATTATATATTATCTATACTAAACTTAGTGTAATTATAAGGAACTTGAACTCAAACTTTGAAGTCCTTTACACCGATGCAATCCATCTTAAACAACTGACACACATGACTACATACATGTGTAAAATATAAATGTTCCCCAATATAAATGTTTTGTTTTCAACCAGCACTCATGAATTGGTCCAGATCATCATCTTCCATACATATACAATCAGTGCTTAGTTTATATTAAGATAGCAAATTTTTAAATTTTAATGGACACGCTTTAATATTCTCCACTCTCCACCTTTTCATCCATCCATTTCATTGAAAATTTAAGGATGGACAGCTCAAAGCCTTTGTTGATGCCAATATCATTGTCATATCCATGTTGACCTTAAGTCAATCTGTCCCTAATACATAGGACTTTAATATGTCCATTTAATTATACAGAATAGGAGTGGGTAGACTACAGCCTGAATATGTAATGTTTAAATATTGTTTATATTAAATTTAGTGTAATTATAAGGGACTTGAACTCAAACTTTCAAGCTATCTTCATCTATACAATCCATCTTATACAACAATACACATGACAACATACATGCATAAAAGATAAATGATCTCCAATAGTCGTATTTTGTGCTAAACCAACTAGTTGAAAGTGCTCCTAGGTGAATAAAAGTTTTTAAAGTTGTACTTTATATATATTTGTTATTGTATTTATTAAAATTTAATTATAAGATTATATATGTATAATTACTTAACTTCTATCTTCGAGTTATTGATAAAAATTATAGAAACCTGTGGGGTTTACTGATAACTGATTGATTGTAAATTTGTAAATGATAAAATATCTGCAAAAATTATAATTAATATAGAAATATGGAAATAAAATATGAATATGGAAATAGTTTTGCTTGATATACCAAAATTTTAGATCAAAATTAAAGATGGGGTAAAAAAGCCATTTGTCATAATCACTACTTGTAACCAATAAAATAACTTGAAACTAACATTGTCATCATTCAGTTGATAATCTTAATCTCTGCTGAAAACTAATTATGACATATTTTAATGTTGTATACCTATGATTAGCTTTTAGTTACAAGTGATAATTGGAACTGCTGGTTTCCGGTAATCTTTCACCCAATTAGCTCTTGGGTTGTTTTTGGCTGTCCAGCTACAAAGTCCGATATTAATGGTTAGAATCCATTTTTAATTTCTAACGAAAATTTTAATTACAAATATATTTTATCTTGTCACGCATTGTTAGCCAAGAGGTCAGCGCAGCCGCCTAGCAAGCAAGCAGTTGTTTGCAGACTGTAGTTGTGGGTTCACCTCCCGACCGATGCTATGACATATAAATATATATTATCTCAAATCTTTTCTCAATTAATAAACTAGGAATCTAAAAAAGCTATTATTGTTCAAAATATTAATTTTCTAATTTTTTTTAATTACAATTTTTAAAAACAGTTTTTCTTTTTATACCAACCAGATGTCAATAAAAAAGTGTAATTTTTTTAAACCAAGAAGGTTTACGCAACACTTACAAGTATAATAAAAAAAAGTTAATAACACTGTAAACAATACAGTAAAGTGAAGCCGCATAAATTATTTGAAATATCATTTACCAATTACACAATATTTGTTCCATTGATGAAAAAAATGATCAATCTCTACAAGTTATGTTTCAAAATCAAGTTCTTTGTTCAACTTCCATAAAAAAGACCAAATCCACATCAAAACTAGAAATACCATTTGCTATTACTAATGAATTATATTAGTGATATTAAAATAGAAGAGAAATTATTGTGAATAAATAATTGGTCTTTTCTCATGGCAGTTGACAATCATTATGCACTGCAGAAATTGGTTAATTTTTAAATCAATGGAAGAATGGACTAATCATTATTGTAGATGATTCTTTAAACAGTTTATATTGCTTCAGTTATATATATATATATATATATATAACTGAAGCAATATATACTGTGCACAAGCAAGCTTGCATATATATATATATATATATATATGCAAGCTTGCTTGTGCACACACATTTATATGTTGTATGCATAAAATAAATAACAAGAATAATATTAGAAAAGAAAAGGCTAAGAAAAAGTAAAAATTGTCTATAAATATGCATGTGAAATTCTCTTTACAAAAGTAGTAAGAGTAAATAAGAGAGAAGAAAGTAAAACGTAGAATATTATGATCATTTCTATTGCTTATAATCTTCTTAACACAATGTATTTTAGTAACTTAATTTCAGAACTACAGTTTTCTTTAATTACGTCCTTACATCATTGAGAGGCTTTATCACTCTTCAGACTGCTGTCTTAATATCTGATTGGCTGTCTGAGAAGTAACAGTAGGTGCATGTGAGAGATGGCAACTTTTCAATTTATTACTAATATTAATTTATAAATAATTAAAAAAAAGTAATTTCCTAATTAAACTATATCATTTTAAATTTTATAGTTTTTTAAATTTAAATATTCTTCAAGTTTTATTTAATAATTAGTGCATTATCCTCATACCCATAAGTGGTGCTTGAACCTGGAACTGAGATTACAGATTTTATCAAACATCTGACCCATAATCAATCCAGTTAGACAATTTTGTCCAGAAAATGGGTATTTATTTATATTGAGATCAATCTGATTGATTATGTGAATATCAACAATGACTTAAAGCAAAATATGTCTGACCTATAATACAGCTTTCAATGCAATTGGTAATAATGCCTTTTACAATATATAATCTTAAGAAAAGAATGTGTATATTATTTTGTTTCTATCGTAAAATTATATATATGTGTATGTGTGTGTGTTATTAAATAAATTATAAACTATTTGATGATTGTTCAAAGACAAATGCCACTTTTTAATATTTAAGTATATAGAACTGTATCTTATAATAATTTTATGACCAAATGCACATTGAGCACCTACTAATAGCTCATTATGTCACTAAAATATAAAATGTAATATAGGGTATATGAGCACAGACTTTCAGATGACCCATCACTCACCACTCTATCTAATAACACCGATACACTCAAGCACATATATGCTGAAAAGATAAATAATCTATTAAAATATAAAATGGTATACTAAATTTTTTAATAAATTTGTAAATAAATCATAGCAATTGAATATATAATATTTTTGAAAATATAAATTGATTTCTAGATGAACTAAGTCTGAAATCATTAATATAATTCCACATCATATTTTTTTTTTCATGTGTCATAGCATCCGCCGGGAAGTAAACCCGCTAACCCGCGACCACTGCTTGTAAGGCAGCTGTGCTGACCTCTCGACTACCAACGGTTGACTATAATTACACATCATACTTTTAAATAATTATTTTAACACACTTGCCAATATTTAGAAACAATGAAACTTTTATATTATGAATGATTTTGCAATTATTAATTAAACTCGCTTAGAGTTTACAACAAAAAAAAATCAAATTCTAGTAATTTTAATAAACCTATAAAAGTGATATTAATCCAAGAAAGTCCACATTGTATGTCAGTTTAAAATGATTCTTTACAAATCTGACTTATAAATTACAGTAACATATTTGAACTTCATTGATTCATTAATAAGTTTTAATATGAAAGCCTCTAATCTATAAAAAAGATATTATGCATGGGAGAAAGAGAAATGTAAATAGCCGTGTGTGTGTGCTGAAAATCAGATATATTAATCTTTAACTTGGATTAAAGTTTATATCTGTGCTAGAAAAAATCTCTAGTTTAATAAATGATTAGTAGTAAATATTACGTGTTTATCAAAAAGTTGATAACGTAAAAGTTGGGAATGGAGTAAATTGATGCTTGAAAATAAAAATTAGATAATTTGCTCTACATAGCTCTTCATGTAATAAAGATATATATGCGAGATGATGACCTGGCCCAACTGATGAGTGGGGGTTCAGGATGAAATGCATCTTGGGGGTTACTTGTCTTTTATTGTATCTTTATTTATATGAAATTATTTATGAAATAAAAAAGAATGGAGAAATATGGAAGTTGTCTAATCTGTAAAAAAGTTTTAAATTCTCAAAAATGTTAATATTTAATAGTCATGATTTATTTTATGACCTTACTAAAGTGATTAGAATTTCATTTATTTGAAACTATAAGAGGTCTTGATTAATAATTGCACAAATCACTGCTAATCTAAAAGTTTCACACTTTCAAAATATTGATGCTCAGTTTATTTACTATTAAGAATGTGAGATCCAGATAAAAGCCGCCATTTTTATATAATCAATACATTGATATTAATATTAAAATGTGGACTTTGTTTACAAGTTTGTTAAAATGATCTTCTACAAGTCTGATATGATGTTTTCAGAATTAGTTTAACCATGACTAAGTTTATATAATGTTGTATACATACAAAATTATCCCAAATTCACAATTTAACCAGATTAGCTAAGAAAATAAACTTTAAAACATTACCAATGGTTTCACTGTTATAAGTAGATTTCTTGAGTGTAAAGAATTACAAAATAATAATATATTTAAACTAAACATGTTGTTTAAATAAGTTGTTATTTTGTAATTCTTTATACTTAAGAAGTCTGCTTGTAGAAGTGAAACCATTGGTAATGTTTTAGAGTTTATTTTCTTGGCTGGTCTGGTAGAGTTGTGAGTTTGGGGTAATTTTGATTATATATTGACTAGTTTAGCTTTATGCTTTTAATGTTTAAATGCTGTATATATAAACTACGATTTTCAAATGATATCTTTATAATTTTATTTATATTTAGTTTAAAACAAAACAACTTGTTTTAAAAATAATTCAGTAAATCAAAAGTTTATTGTATTCTGAAAATGCTATCTCTTTCAAACTTATAATTTTTAGCAGGTATGAAGTTTTAATAAATATGTATGGATAATAAAAATCGCTACATGAAACGTCGCTATATTATTAAATTAAATCAACAACACCTTTTATTAAAGAGCAACTATTTTCAGAGATATGGGGGAAAATGTAAAATTGCCCTCTTTGATTAAAGTTGTTAATTTAATTAATGATACAAATTATTTGTATGTATGTATTTAAAAAAAGTTCAATGTTCATATATGTGTCAGTAAAAAGTAAATATATTTAATCTTTAAAACTAATTTAATATTATATATAAAATCTTTGAAATTTAAAAAAATCATGTATATAAAGTGAACGTGAAAGTTTACTTTGCTAGTTAAATATTTGAAACCAGGCACTCTTCACAAACCTGGGAGCTTAATTGAAAGTACAGAGAATTTGAACTCAGATTTTCAAGCACCCTTCAACTATCCACACTATCTCATACAACTGATACACATGACCACACACATGTATTTGCTAGTTAAACTAATAAGTAAATTATGTTAATATTTATTATTTGAAATAAAATATTATATATATATTAATAGATTTCAATCTTTTTTTAGTCATTAAATTGTTTGCAAGTTTAATTTATATTGTCGATTAATAAATGACTATATTTTTTTAAAAAAAATTAAAAATTAGATATATTACAGAAGGAACCCATTACGTGTAAGAATTGAGAAGCATGAAAAGAAGTTGCTGAAGATAGCCAATAATGAAAATAAAAATATTACGCATGAAAAGAAATTGCTGGGGATAGCCAAAAATAAAAATAAAACTCTTGCACATGTACTCATACCAAATTACCAGACACTATTTCTGACTCATTCTGTGTTTTTACTGAACACATAGTATAAGGGATTTGAACTCAGATTTTCATAGTCAATTTTTCACATTATTAAAAATTTTTTGCTAAAGCAAGTAAGAAATTTTAAACAATTTGACACATTTATACATTAACACCATTTATATAATGTTAAATCAAATAAATAAGTAATGGTATGTATTTCTATAATATAAAATAATCATATGATCAATTTGTTCTAAAGGTCTTAACAAACTGTGAGAACTGGTGTGCCAAAATTGAATACTTTATTTAATGGAAAAACTAAAATTTTTGTTTTTACATTTTGTAGCTGGGCATAAAAAAAGTAATGACTATTTAAAAGTAATATAAGAATTTAGATTACTTACTTGTCACATAATGGTAAAAAATTAATATTATATATCCTAACCCTAAGTCTTGCTCTGTGAATATTAACAGACTTTATAAAAACATTCATAACTATATCACTCTTAGATACAAGCTATACCAACCTTATTTTCTATTATGGAATTGCAAAGCATTTGTAAATGGAGTATTTTAATGTGACATAGTACTTATTCTAGATCTATTTATGTCTATCATCTTATATTTATTGAGCATATCCTGAAATTGGTAGAGATTATTACAAAAGGTAATGGGAACTTAGATTTTCTACATTAATCTTTAGTTCTTTGCCTGAATCATGACATAATAGTTTTTAATATATTATAATGCATTGATCTGTACTCTATAGTGATGATGAAAAGCTGAGATGAATGTCTACATTGATTGCTTTATGACAACTACAGATGCTAAACATAAATAACTGTTCTCATCATCAGATGCATATAGTTTCATTGCATGAACAAATTATTTCTGTATTGGTATGTGATTATGTACTTCTTTCACAGATTATATATTAAAATTTGCTATTTATCTTGCATATATTAAAATAACACTTAAATCTCCATTGCGTTTGTTCTTTTAATATAAAATAATGCTTCTTTTCTTGTTATATCAGTTTTGTATATGATTACCTTTAATATATATTTGAAATGTGTAATTAATGGAAGCACATGTAGCCAATACTCTCTATTTATGTATGATTGATAAAGGTATGAAAAGTGTGATAACATATGTATTATATATAAATGACATGTTTTCTCTCTAGAGAGAGTGAAGTTACTAGGCAACAGGCTACTATGACCAAATCATAATACTTGAGATGTCTCTTATAGTAGTTTGCATTGTTTGCTCACATAAATATTAGCAATATTGCTCAAGATTACTATGGAAAGGGCAAACTGTTTCTATCAGCATGAGAAACATGCAGGAAAACAAAAGATTAAATGGAATGTCACTACATTCCATCAATTCAATTAACTATCAAAAATCACACATACTGATATATAATCTAGTCCAAAAGTATGACCATGACCAGATTACTGAATCCATAATTCCTACCGACACTCCACCCCCCAAAAAAATTAAGCTGGCTTGACCACCTAATCCTGTCAACAATGCAACAAAATACGAATACCCATAACAACTATCAAAGCAAGATCAAGCTATGGGATGACCATCGCATCCTAAATCAAAATAATCAAATCTCTACTACAAGATTAGGAATAACTAATCACAAGCTGATTACCCTATTCAAGTATTGGCCTCTAGAATCAAAATATTTAGATTACTTACTTAAAATTAATCTGGATGCCATGCCAGCCAACTGGTTCCTCAGATATAAAAGATCTATCACCAAAGTCCAATCAATTTTCCACAGCTGTGGCAGGGATGAGGAAACATTTGACCACATAATTAAAACATGCATGGGTCCAGGTAATATTAAAACAATAATATTTAACAATTCAAAGATAGACTACTACAAAATACTTAATATAAAAGAATGCATTCATGGAAGAGATATTCCTACAATCAGGCTGGCAATTTTCATCACCTATGCCATTTGGATTGTAAGGTGCAAGGCACAATACCAACATCTCAAGCCAGATGAAAACTCATTATTTATTCAGAGCATAGAGAAAATTAAACAAAGAGACAAAACTATTGCAACAATATTCATTTTTCAAGAGACATGGAAGCTATATCAGACTCTCCAACAAAGTTAACAAAGAACTTAACCACTAAATACCTAACCCTGTTTTAACTCAATAATGTTAGTTCCATAACTAATCTAATATTGTAATTTTTCATTATTCATATTTGTAATGTATCACCCATATTTATATCCATTTCATAAAGAGTGTAACACAGGTATTAATTAGTTTAATAAATGTTTTGAGATAATAAATATTAGCATCTTAATTTTTTTTAAACAATATTGCATAATTTTAGTGAACTAAGAAAAAGGAAAAAAGTTTTCTCAAATAAATAGAATCATCTAAGTTATTATATGAGTGCTGAATGTTACATATTTTAAGTCTCTACTATATGATTATTTTTATTATTACTATTAATGTAATATTTGGAAATAGAAGTATAATTTATATAACTAAAGTTTAGATGTAATTGTAGTGGATTTGAGCACAGACTTTCAAGATCAATTTCAGTGATTCGCTCTTCCTCATACAACTGAAACACATGACCACATACATGTGAAAAAGATAAATGATTTCTAATATATGCATTTCAAGCTAAACCAGCACTCATCAGTTGGTGCAGATCATTACACACACATGTATGATCAATGCTCAGTTTATATTAAAATAACAAATCTTTAAACATTAATGGACAGGCTTCGATCTACTCCACCCTCCAACTCTTCAGATATATATATATAACGATAAATAATATTTTAATATTGAATAAATAGAATGTCATGTGAAATTTACCAAGTTTATTTTAAATGATAATTGAACTGCCCTCTAGCTGCCATGTTTAATAACTTTTTCCAGTAAGATAATGGATCACTTCTTGTTGTATTTTAGATCATTTTGTTTAAAGTTATCCAGAATAATAACAGCCAGAGAGCAAACTTAAACCACTCTATATATTTTAATGTAAATTGATTTTTTAAATAACTAATATTAAGTGTATAAGACAGATATCTCATTTCAAAAACTCTATAATAAATAAATACATGTTATATATATATATATACATATATATATATATATATATATATATAATATATATATATATATATTATACTAAATTTCACTATAAATTTAATAATCAAAAATAAAACAAAATCATCATCACATTTTATATAACCATAAAAAGTTAGGGATCCAAGTTTAAACCCTACAATCCAGTTCTAAAACTTTAAACAGAGAATGCAACATTATATCTTTATTTGTTTTGTGTTGATAAAAGGTAATACACACATTTAAACTATTTAATATTTATTTTTCTTTAAAAGCAAAGTTATAATGCATACATATAGCATGTATGTTAAGCTATTTAATTTTTTATATTTCAAATATTCAACATTTTAACTTTCTTAAAACTAACTTATCTTGATCAATTTTAATTCTTATTCTATACTTCTATTTTGCTTTTCTTTAATTATATGGATTTAAAAGTTACAGATTTAATTAAATAATTGGTTATAATTACTAAGCTAGCAATTATAGTATTTAATGTTAGTTTATGAATGATTTGAAAGAATGAAGATGTGTGTACATTACATACAAAAATTTACATTTCCTAAATATTGAAAGAAAAGGAAGGATTAAATCTGTCAAATTATTTTTTTTGTACAATTTTTTGTTAAAAGAGGAAATCTGTTTAATCAGATATCGATCTTTGTAGCAATTTTTTTTTGTAAATAATTTTTTTTCACTTTGGAAGCTTATAATGGGTCAGAGCTCTAATTTTGAAATTGTCTTATCTCAAGATCTAAAGAAGGAAGCTCAAAGATTTGAAGTGTTACCTGGATGTTAAAAAGAAAAAAAAAAAAGAAAAGAAAGGAAATAAGGATTGAGTCTATTTTTTTTAAACAAAAGTGTCTGGAAAAAGGATTAAACTTTTCAGTTGAAAAATAATTTAGTTGAAAATAAATTAGAGATCTAATTAAAACAAATTTGTCCAAAAATAGCAAGTGATGCTATCTCTGATTGGTTAAGTTAGCTAAAAATTGGATATAAAAAGCTGTCTTGAATTATTATTAGGATTATTGTTTATGATTCAGATTATTAAACTATCCAATTGAATGCTGAAAATATAAGAAATGGCTGGCTAGAAAAATTATATGTATGTCCCATTTGCTGGACCATCTGGGGAAGCTGCACATCACATAGGAAAGAAAAGATGTCTAAAATAATATTCTACACCTTTCAACTGACCAGAGAAATAAGATGTTTTAATAGAAGGAAGAAAGCATTCACCTGCATTCAAAGAAGATGAATTAATCTACTGATAAATATTAATCATCAAGTCCAATTAATTGTTACAACAACTGATTTTAAACTCAAGAAAATTTACAAATGGGAAAACAACTGCTGTATTTCATCCACATGCTTGACAGGAAGAGAAGAAAAATTAATATAATGATTTCCAAATTGTCCACTAAAGCAAATAACCTCAATAGAGTCACCATCATCAAATAGTTATACACCTCAAGAAAGAGATTGTTCCCATGTAAGACGGAAATGGTAGCTGCAGAAATATAGACAATATACAAGACAAGATTGAACCCTTGGAAATTTGCCACAAACAAAAGATCGGTAATATGACTTTTTATATCTATTTTCTTTATGATATCAGTCTTAAGAAACATTTTAGCAATAAAGTGGTATATTTTATTTAAAGAACCTTTAAAGACTATTCAGATCGATTAAAACAAGAATGTCTTACTAAAAATAACTTTGAGCTTCATAAATTATCTTGAATGTATGAAAATTATTTGTTTATTAATTTTACAGTTATGAAAAATATTAATGTGTAAAACAATTTTTTTTTGGTATTATGATTTTAGTTTTAACTAATATATTATTATTTTGGTTTTAAATAATATTTTGTTATCATGGGATAAAACACGCACATACATAATGATATTTTATATGTGTATAATTGCGATTGAATGTGGAATAACAAGTAGTGTTAGAATATTAGATTAGTTTGTTTCATTAAGTATAGCCTTTCAGAGGTAGAAGAGAGGGGGGGAGAAAATAATTTAAAACTTGTTTCTAAAACTTGCTCTTTCAATTCTACTAACATTTTTTTTTACATTCTATTTACATGTTAGATTTTTAAAGTATGTGTGCTAATGAGCAGATAATATTTTTTTCTTAAAATACTTTTCTCATGGAGGAAAATCATGGTCAATGTGAGTCCAACTTAATACAAAATACATTTGAAGGAAAGGGGGAAGAACTTAAAATTAATCTGAGGATTGTTATATAATCAATTATTATTATTATTTCATGTCAATTTTATATTTATCTAGAAATTTTTATGTATATGTTAGAAATGTAGTAATAAATATTAGTTTGTTTTATTAAACGAGGCGTATATATTTCATTAAGTGTAGTCTTTGTTAAGTGTGATTATTCATCATCATCAATGGTTGAATATTAGTTATTTAAGATATAAGTAAATATGCTAAAATTAAGCAATAATTATGAATTTCTTCATAAAATTTAGTTTTATGTTTAGGCTTAGTCCTAGAGCTGTAGTTGAAACCCTTGTCATTATTGTTATTATTATCATCATCATCATCGTCATCAACGTTTTAATTAATGAGCTGTTTAACTGTTTAAAGGCCATAAATAAATATTGATTTTATAATATTTAGTGATCTCTTAGTATTATTATAACCACATCCCATCATCTATTTCATGCAAGGATGAGTGAATTGCCATCCTAAATTAGTTATATATAATCTGAGCTAGTAAACTTACAAAACTATTGAAACACATTTGTTATGCTAAGATCTGAGAAATGATTTATGTCTAATATACTCCACTTTGGTTTATAGATGTTTTACTTTTACCTAAATATTAGTGCTTATAGGATATGGCTCAAAAGCAAAATCTTCCATTTTATTATAAATAAAGTACCAAGAAGGGATTCAAACCGGTACATGGAAAGGTTATCAGATATAACCGTGTCTAGATTCAGATAATCTAGTGGGCCCTGCTAGACCATATTCACTTAGTATTTGTTTAAACATGCACTTAACATCAAACCAAGAAATGAAAGTGGATAAGACCTACGCCTGTATACCTGAGTTATATTTTATTGAATTACTAGGTACTCACCTCACGGATTTCATACCTGAGTTATAATACTTGTATTAATAATTTGCTCATATTTGATTATAATTATTATATTTACTGGACGTTATTTTTACGAATTTGTTTCCGGATTTTTTTCTTTGTTACAAATAAAAATAAATAATATTTTCTTATTTAAAATAGACTTGTTAAATTTCTCATGATATTCTATTTATTCAATATTAAAACATTATTTATCATTATATATATATATAGGAAACTTAATATCAGTTATTTAAAAATCAATTCACATTAAAATATATAGGCTGTTTTAGGTTTGCTCTCTGTTATTGTTCTGGATATCTTTATAGATATATTAAACAACCTCCATACTTCCCTAAACTTTTTAAATTCACATAAATAAAGATACAATAAAAAAAAAAAGACCCCCAAGATGCATTTTGTGCTGAACCAGCACTCATCAGTTGGCCCAGATTACTACCTCTCATATATATCTGTATTATATGAAGAATGTTTATCTATAGTAAATTGTTACATTTTTATTTACCATTGTCAAACTCACTCCACTTACAACTTTGACACCATCCACCTCAGATAAATACAATAATATCTAAAATATGATAATAAATGGTCCATTTTCTTATTGTAAAGAGTTATTGGATATGGCAGCTTGGTAAATTTCATATAAAATTATATTTATTCAATATTAAAATATTATTTATTATTATATATATGACGTGTTTATTTATTATAGAATTTTGGAAATATTTAAAATATCTTTGATTTATAAACTTAATATCAATTATTTAAAAATCAATTTACATTAAAATATGTAGGCTGATTGTTCTGAGTAACTCTAAATAAAAAGATCTAAAATACAAAAAGAAGTGGTCCATTTTATTTCTGTAAAAAGTAATTGAGCATGACAGATAGAAGGCATCTCAATTATTATTTAAATAGACTTGGTAAATTTTACATGACATTATATATATATATAATTTAAAACTTTAAATGAACATTATAAACATTTTATTTAATGATTAGGGATTCCATTTTTAATTTTAGTTAAAATTTGCAGCCATGATGTTTTATGACAGCCAATCAAAATCACCTGTGCAGACTAAGATATTAAGATACTGTCAGTGTTATAATATAGTTGAAAGGAGCAAATTTTTTTTGACTGGGACTCAGGATATTAAGTGAGTACATACCACTACAACAAGTTTTCATAGCTTGGAGAAATTGCTCCCAATTCTCATTTTATAATCAAAGCTCCCCACAATAGTCATGTATGATAATTTAATGTTTTAATGGACACCATAGATGGTGAAATATTTCATAAATGGGAATTACATGTTTAATTCTAGTTAAAATACAGTCACAAGTGAAGCGGTGGCGGCCGAGTGGTTAGCACAGCTTCCTTACAAGCAGTTGTCCTGGGGTTCACTTCCCAGCCGAAGCTTTGACACATTAAAATAATAATAATAATAATATTAATAATAATAATAATAATAATAATAATAATAATAATAATAATAATAATAATAATAATAATAATAATAATAATAATAATAATAATAATAATAATAATAATAATAATAATAATAATAATAATAATAATAATACATTCACAATGTTTATATGATAGCAGCCAATCAAAAACAATTGCATAGACTAAAACAATAGTATAATATCAGTACTATAATGTAGTCAAAAGGAGTAAACCTTTTTGATTGTAACTCAGAATATTACATAAATGCATAGTTAATCCTGAATTTATTTGGAAGACAAATTTAGTTAATGATTACAGCAAGAATGAAAATTTTATTCAATATAGATGGTTTAACTAATATTTCCAAAGGAGAATAATCTTGTGAATATTCAACATCTTTGTTAATATGTAATATTAAAAAAATTTAATGTAAAATATTATGTAAATATGGTGAGAGTGAAGAGTTCACCACCATTATATAAACAATATTAACATCCCACCAAAAACTCATGTCTAATTGTCAATCAGATGAAATGAGTACCACTTTATCTGCAATCCAATAGCTTATATGGAAGACAAGTAATGATAACCATGAGAATAATTTTTTTTTATTCACTATAAATATAAACAATGCACCATTGAAATGGACTCAGTTTAATATTCTCAAATTAGAGTGATACAATGTTACATCTGCAATATCATTGTCTAAACTTGACTTCCATATAAGTTCTCTTTTAAGCAAAATGGGATCATTTTATCAGTCTGCATAACATATGAGAGTCTGTGAGATGTTAACATTATTTATATAATTAGTGGTGAAATATTATCTTTCAAAATATTTACATAATACTTTGTGAATTACTAATTATTTTATTTATATAGCGCCATGTTTTTATCTGTAATAGTCATGTGGTAGTCATTCCAACACATGAGCTGTATAAATTTGTAATACTGAGAATTAATTTTTATCTTTTCAAAAATGCTATCTTGTGTTTGGAAGAGACAACACTCATCAGCATTATAAATTTATACAGCGCATGTGTCAGGGTGAATCCTGTATGACTATTATAACACTTTGTGCCATATATTTTCTGGTATTACACATTAATAAAAATGTTAAACTCTAACAATTGCTTTCTTTTAGCTCCAGATTATCAAAGACCTGCTTCCAGGGTGCAGACTAATTAATTCTTTCCCAATCCATCAATTTATCTATAAAGGCTGAACTCTATTGACACTAAAATTAGTTTGATTCATTATTATTTTCTTCTCTGTCTCTGGCTGTTGATTGCCTAGGCATTTCAATTCATTTCTTTCCCTTAATGAAGTCACAAGAATGTAACATATATCTTTAAACATTTTTTTAATCCTTAAAAATAGTCTCAATTGATTGTTTTAGAGCTCATGTGATAATCTTCACCATTGTTTGTTCCACAGTTGATTTTATCCGAATTTCTTTTTTATAATCAACTTAAAATTTGTATTTGTGCCTATGTAGCAGAAGCCAATTGTCTCACATATGAATGTCTGTTGTCTTTATTTCTCACTACTAATGCAATTATTTTTTTTGATTGACTTATACTAATAATGATACCTACTGCCATTTTTATTTTTAAAAAACTGATGATAAAGGCAAATCAACCCATAGGGTATCTCATCATAATTGCACCAATTTTGTTATGTTTATATCTGTAGTATTGCTGAAATCATGCTTCAGTTATTAAATAATAACACAAACAACTCAATAACTAAATGACAAACTATTTGTTATAAATATTTATAATAAGAATATATATTTAATAATTTAAATATACTGAGAATTACCTCCATTACAGTTGGTGAATTGCTAATGTTTTGTTGTTAAAGGTATAACTAGCACTTGAGAAGATATGCTCATATTACTCTTTTGAATCTGACATTTTCAGCTCTCAGGTGTTATGTCTTGCATGCAGGTATGATGAACACCAGTAGTTATCTGATTCAGATTTGAGCATGGATCACTGCAATCTCTCAAATAATGGACAGTGAGATATTGTCATCTGTTATCTGATAGTTTGTCTGAACTTCCCTGTCTACCCTCTCAAGTACACTTCCAATTTATAGTTAGATTTTCTTTCATACTGGAATCAATTAGCTTCACTAACCTAGTTCTTCAATTTTCCTGTTTGTGTAATTGCATATTTGTTACTTTCACTGTCATTTCATTGGTCAACTGTATTATATGTTCAGTCTGATCTTAATGTTATTGTAATTTGGACAAGTCTATTATTTGCATTTAAGTTTAAGATAGATTAAGACACACAATATATAAGATAGATTAAGACCCACCATATCTGTTATTGAGAATGTCAGGCCATATTTTTCCATCATTAGATATTTATATGATTGGCTGGATATTTAAGTCCAATTTTTTCCTCTATTCACTACACCCAAGCAAGTTATCTGCAACAAATTCAGGATAATTTTTATATGGAAAATTCACTAATAATTTATATAATTTTAAATATGAGGTGCAAACATTAAGTAATAATGTCACAATTATTATATTTTATAATAATACGCTTCTGAACTGTGAGCCATGATAATATAAAATCCACAGAACCAGTTTCAAAAGACCCATCTCCCTTTATCAGCTGTGCAAAACTACAAAGTGGAGTTATTTAACTTTTTATCTGAATAGAATGTATTTTCAATGTGTTTATTAATTACTAATCTATGTATGTGCTCTGCGCAATGATAATGAAGCTATTAATTGTCTGTGAAATTATTAAAATTTACTGCCAAGTGCTTTCGGGACAGTTTGTAGTCCCATATTCATGGTGACTTGTATTCTATTACTAACTGTAATATTAATGCAAATTTTATGCAAATTTATATGCAGATGTTACATGGACCATTTTCAAGATAGGGAAATGCAGGCCTCTCTTCTGTTGATTGCTGATGGGTCACTTACGATGTAGTAAGCTTCCCTAACTTTACGTTTGGTGTCATTTGTTTCAGAGCAAATGACACTGGCTGTGGTGGGTACAAAAGCATGTCCAGTGGCTCTCTCGTGCTCAATGAAAACCGAATTACCTTCCAGCTTTGTTTTGGTTCTGTTATAATTATGTAAAAAAAATTCATTGACAGTTGTGAATTTAAAAAACAAATATCTTTTTTACAGAAATGTATATATTAATACAAACAGTAAAAAAAAAAAAAAACTAATTACACACACACACACATATATATATATTGTAATTGAAAAGTCCACCCGGATCGTAAAAAATAAAATTGATGATACTACAAAACTGTTATGATATAATTGGTCCCGGCCAGAGTATACCATGAAGACCTATTGCAGCATTATGTGAAGATACATTAAATTACCCAAAATAAATTTTATGACTATTTAATTAATTATCACTCTCATTAATGACTGTATCTTAAAACTACACTTCAAAACCTTAATTTAAGATTTTTATTTACATGAGACCTTATGGCCGACCATAAACAAGATGATATGATCTATAAAACTACTAAAGATTACTCTTCCAGGATTAAATGTGTGATCCATTACATCAAAACCAACTATCACATAGTGAATACAGACCATTTACAAGACAGTAGAAGTTATAGTCAGCCTCATAACATGATTGACTGTAGCTAGGATATACTCAGGATTTTAGTACAGAAATGCCATGCAGAGTATTTACTTCACAATAAAAGATAAACACAAACTTTACATTCTTTCATCATTAATTTAAATTTCTAATTAAATCAATAGCAATGAGACTCTTGTTGTAATATGTAAATCATAAATTATAATAATAGAAAATAGGTTCAATCATCATAATGGCTAACAAGCTTATTTATTAATTTAAGTCCTAATACCACAAACACCAATAGAAATAAATTCTAGATTATATTTCAGAATTATCAAAGCAAAGTGGAGATGAGGTAGGATGTAAATGGGATTTTATTATAACTTGTCCATCACTAGTATCCTCAGAAGAAAAACATTAAGATATTCTCTTACAATTTCAATAAACCTTGCATGCATTATCAGGGATAATATATGCTCTAATATATGGTCTATTTAATATGTTGGATTTTCTGGTTTTTGGGTATGACAAAGAGCAATGATATAGTTAAATTAATTTATAAAATTAACATTTATTTATGACTCAATCAATATTATATAAATAATTGGTTAATACAATGTTCATAAAAATTAGATAAATAAATAAATTAAATAAAAGACCATCATATACCTGGATAATGTACATGAATTATATTAATAAATAAATAAATAAAAGACCATCACTTTATACATGGATAATGTACATGAATTCCAAATAAGCACAATATAATATTTTTCTCACAAATGGATTTGATTTCAGCCCCTAATAGGAGAGAAGATGGATTCACACACCTAGTCAATAACTTCTCCGGTATTCCAATATCAGAATCAATGCACTTATACCCCAGATTTTTTATTAAAATAATAATAATAATAATAATAATAATAATAATAATAATAATAATAATAATAATAATAATAATAATAATAATAATAATAATAATAATAATAATAATAATAATAATAATAATAATAATAATAATAATAATAATAATAATAATAATAAATATAGCTTTACTTCTCACTATATGTAAAATATATAATTGTTAATTAGAGAAGATATTAATTAGTATTAAAGTTTATCGGCTAACGTTTTCGAGGATCCATGCCTCATATTCATAGCCTTCATAAAATGTATAATAAAATATGCAAATACAAATATTCAAATAAGCTAGTGTTACGTAGCCCATTTCTTCGAGATCTTGAAGCAAGTATCCTTTCTATTAATGGCATGGATGTTTCCATTGATGTAAAATGCCTCCTTTATTTTTCTTTTGTGATCATTTGATTCTGAGCACAATATTATGGGATTGTCGGGTGTGAAGTTGTGCCCAGATTGTTTAGCATGCTCCAAGAATACAGAGGACACGTTGCTGTTCCTCTGAGCTCTGTTAAATGTGTAAATATGTTGACCCAGTCTAGTATTGATTGTAGCATTCGTTTCACCATAATATATAGCATGGCATCCAGCCTGAGGGCAGGCAATAGAATACACCATGTGTGGGGTGAACGATTGATCAATGTGGTCTTTAGAGTTGTTAAGCAATCTATTAGAATTAGGTGGAGTTCTAACTGCTATGTTAAATTTATCGTTTAATGCTTTCATTAGTTTGTTAGATATTTTAGGAATGTAGGAGATTGTTATTCTAGGTAGATTGGTGAGAGGTACATTATTGTTTATTGTATTATTAAATTTTATGATTTTATTTTTAATAGCTTTGAATTTGAACCCTGCTGCTAATAGATCTTTAATATAGTTGTTAATGTTTTCTTTCCTGTCTGCTTCATATTTACATAAATAAAAGTTTCTAAACAAAAATGCATTAAGGCCAGCAAATTTATGCGATGCAGGTGAGTTAGAGTTAGGGTGGATACAGCTGCGAATTTCAAATGGTTTAACAATCATTTTGTAATCTATTAAGTGGCGATTTCTCGATAAAGAGAGATCGAGATATTTAAGTTCTTTATTATTTTCATATGTGATGGTGAATGAAAGTTTGGTTAAGTTTTGTAAATCACGTAGTATATTTAAAGTATTATCTTTAGAGGTTATGATAAAGATATCGTCTACATAACGAATATATGTAGTCTTGGTTGATATTGTGATATTTTGGAAGGATCGATAGCTCGTATTTATTTAAATATATGCTAGATAAAACACCACTGATAGGAAGGCCCATGGGCCATCCATCTTGCATTGTGTACCACTTGTTTTCAAAGAGTGTGAATATATGTGAATCAAGCCATGACAGGAAAGCAATAATGAATTTAACTCTTTCACTAGGGCAATGTGCTCGCAGTAGCTCTTCGTGTACTATTTGGATAGATGCTTTTCGATTAATTGATCCGTATAGTTCCTTCACATCCATTGTAGCCATAATTGAAGTCTGAGAGATTTGAGTATTTTTGATTTTGGAGATGAATTGGAGAGACGAGTTTATCGTGTATGAGCCAAAATTAAGGTAATCTATAAGTAATTGATTGATTAATTTGGCTGCTTCAAAATAATGCACACCACCGAAATCCATCATCAATCTAAGTGGTTCGCCTGTTTTATGTAGTTTTAAATTGGCAAACATTCGGGGGGGTCTAGTGGCAGAAGGGTAAATCCTGTAATATTCGGATTTAGTAATCCCTTTATTCTTGAAAGTCCGAAGCACATTGTAAATAAATTTATCTCGATCTAGTTTAATATTAAAAGAGTTATCATGCACCAACTTTAAATTTTAATTTGGTCGTGCATTTTATTTTTATAGTCTGTGTTATTTAGCAAAACAAAACGATTGCCTTTGTCTTCTTTGAGACAAGTAATATTGTGTGTTTTGGAAAAATTGTTTGGTATTTAATATATTTTTATTCCATGCTTTTCCTTCTTTATCAACCAAATTGTTATTTAATAGTTTAGATATATCGGTGATGATAGCATCTCTTTGTATATTGTTAATGAGACTCGCTTCGATGTCTGCTATTAGTTCGAGTTTAGGAGATCTCCAACTTCCTCCTACATATTTCAGTCCGAAGGATAAAATTTTCTTGATTTCATATGGTGGTGTAATTGAAGTTTTGTTAACGAACGCGTCTGTATTAATCCTATGGCGATATTTGTTTTGCTTGTCAAGCAAAAAATGTATTTTATTTTCAAATTTTGCTGTATGAAATCTCTCAATTTTATGCAGTTTATCTTGCATCCACTGGGGAATTAAGTAGTTCGCAGTCATTTTATTCCATCTGATTGTTTGCTTTTTGAAAGCATCTCTACATCCATATGTTATATGCACCAAAAGCTGTTTCTGCAATTCATTCTTAATTTTAAAATTATTGTATATTGTTCTATTGATTTTAACCACACAACAATTGGGCATAATATTATAATCCTTGCATTTAGAAAAGAACGAAAGTCTTTGCTCGTATTTAATCATCGAAATTCCACAATGTAAGATCTGTTTTTCTTGACCTCTATTCATTATGTAATAAATATAGCTTTACTTCTCACTATATGTAAAATATATAATTGTTAATTAGAGAAGATATTAAAGTTTATCGGCTTAATGTTTTCAAGGATCCATGCCTCATATTCATAGCCTTCATAAAATGTATAATAAAATATGCAAATACAAATATTCAAATAAGCTAGTGTTACGTAGCCCATTTCTTCGAGATCTCGAAGCAAGTATCCTTTCTATTAATGGCATGGATGTTTCCATTGATGTAAAATGCCTCCTTTATTTTTCTTTTGTGATCATTTGATTCTGAGCACAATATTATGGGATTGTCAGGTGTGAAGTTGTGCCCAGATTGTTTAGCATGCTCCAAGAATACAGAGGATGTGTTGCTGTTCCTCTGAGCTCTGTTAAATGTGTAAATATGTTGACCCAGTCTAGTATTGATTGTAGCTTTCGTTTCACCATAATATATAGCATGGCATCCAGCCTGAGGGCAGGCAATAGAATACACCACGTGTGGGGTGAACGATCGATCAATGTGGTCTTTAGAGTTGTTAAGCAATCTATTAGCATTAGGTGGAGTTCTAACTGCTATGTTAAATTTATCGTCACTTAATAGATTACAAAATGATTGTTAAACCATTTGAAATTCGCAGCTGTATCCACCCTAACTCTAACTCACCTGCATCGCATAAATTTGCTGGCCTTAATGCATTTTTGTTTAGAAACTTTTATTTATGTAAATATGAAGCAGACAGGAAAGAAAACATAAACAACTATATTAAAGATCTATTAGCAGCAGGGTTCAAATTCAAAGATATTAAAAATAAAATCATAAAATTTAATAATACAATAAACAATAATGTACCTCGCACCAATCTACCTAGAATAACAATCCCCTACATTCCTAAAATATCTAACAAACTAATGAAAGCATTAAACAATAAATTTAACATAGCAGTTAGAACTCCACCTAATTCTAATAGATTGCTTAACAACTCTAAAGACCACATTGATCGATTGTTCACCCCACACATGGTGTATTCTATTACCTGCCCTCAGGCTGGATGCCATGCTATATATTATGGTGAAACGAAAGCTACAATAAATACTAGACTGGGTCAACATATTTACACATTTAACAGAGCTCAGAGGAACAGCAACGCGTCCTCTGTATTCTTGGAGCATGCTAAACAATCTGGGCACAACTTCACACCTGCCAATCCCATAATATTGTGCTCAGAATCAAATGATCACAAAAGAAAAATAAAGGAGGCATTTTACATCAATGGAAACATCCATGCCATTAATAGAAAGGATACTTGCTTCGAGATCTCGAAGAAATGGGCTACGTAACACTAGCTTATATGAATATTTGTATTTGCATATTTCATTATACATTTTATGAAGGCTATGAATATGAGGTATGGATCCTCGAAAACATTAAGCCGATAAACTTTAATACTAATTAATATCTTCTCTAATTAACAATTATATATTTTATATATAGTGAGAAGTAAAGCTATATTTATTACATAATGAATAGAGGTCAAGAAAAACAGATCTTACATTGCGGAATTTCGATGATTAAATACGAGCAAAGATTTTCATTCTTTTCTAAATGCAAGGATTATAATATTATGCCCAATTGTTGTGTGGTTAAAATCAATAGAACAATATACAATAATTTTAAAATTAAGAATGAATTGCAGAAACAGCTTTTAGCGCAATAACATAGGATGTAGAGATGCTTTCAAAAAGCAAACAATCAGATGGAATAAAATGACTGCGAACTACTTAATCTCCCAGTGGATGCAAGATAAACTGCATAAAATTGAGAGATTTCATACAGCAAAATTTGAAAATAAAATACATTTTTTGCTTATCAAGAAAAACAAATATCGCCATAGGATTAATACAGACGCATTCATTAACAAAACTTCAATTACACCACCATATGAAATCAAGAAAATTTTATCCTTTGGACTGAAATATGTAGGAGGAAGTTGGAGATCTCCTAAACTCGAACTAATAGCAGACATTGAAGCGAGTCTTATTAACAATATACAAAGAGATGCTATCATCACTGATATATCTAAACTATTAAATAACAATTTGGTTGATAAAGAAGGAAAGGCATGGAATAAAAGTATATTAAATACCAAACAATATTTCAAAACACACAATATTACTTGTCTCAAAGAAGACAAAGGCAATCATTTTGTTTTGCTAAATAACACAGACTATAAAAATAAAATGCACGACCAAATTAAAATATTAAAGTTGGTGCATGATAACTCTTTTAATATTAAACTAGATCGAGATAAATTTATTAACAATGTGCTTCGGACTTTCAAGAATAAAGGGATTACTAAATCCGAATATTACAGGATTTACCTTTCTGCCACTAGACCCCCCCGAATGTTTGCCAATTTAAAACTACATAAAACAGGTGAACCACTTAGATTGATGATGGATTTCGGTGGTGTGCATTATTTTGAAGCAGCCAAATTAATCAATGAATTACTTATAGATTACCTTAATTTTGGCTCAACACGATAAACTCCCTCCCAATTCATCTCCAAAATCAAAAACTCAAACTCCAGACCCCAATTATGGCTACAATGGAGTGAAGAACTATACGGATCAATTAATTGAAAAGCACTATCCAAATAGTACACGAAGAGCACTGCGAGCACATTGCCCTAGTGAAAGAGTTAAACATTATTGCTTTCCTGTCAGGCTTGATTCACAATATTCACACTCTTGAAAACAAGTGGTACACATGCAAGATAGAGGCCCATGGGCCTTCCTATCAGTGGTGTTTTATCTAGCATATATTTAAATAATACGAGCTATCGATCCTTCCAAAATATCACAATATCAACCAGACTTTACATATATTCGTTATGTAGACGATACTTTACAAACCTCTAAAGAAAACTTTAAATAACTACGTGATTTACAAAACTAACCAAACTTTCATTCACCATCACATATGAAAATAATAAAGAACTTAAATATCTCGACCTCTCTTATCGAGAAACGCCACTTAATAGATTACAAAGATTGTTAAACCATTTGAAATTCGCAGCTGTATCCACCCTAACTCTAACTCACCTGCATCGCATAAATTTGCTGCCTAATGCATTTTAGTTTAGAAACTTTTATTTATGTAAATATGAAGCAGACAGGAAAGAAAACATAAACAACTATATTAAAGATCAATTAGCAGCAGGGTTCAAATTCAAAGCTATTAAAAATAAAATCATAAAATTTAATAATACAATAAACAATAATGTACCTCTCACCAATCTACCTAGAATAACAATCTCCTACATTCCTAAAATATCTAACAACTAATGAAAGCATTAAACGATAAATTTAACATAGCAGTTAGACTCCACCTAATTCTAATAGATTGCTAACAACCTAAAGACCACATTGATCGATCGTTCATCCCACACGTGGTGTATCTATTGCCTGCCCTCAGGCTGGTGCCTGCTATATATTACGGTGAAACGAAGCTACAATCAATACTAGACTGGGTCAACAACACATTTAACAGAGCTCAGAGGAACACCGGCCTCTGATCTTGAGCTGCTAAACAATCTGGGCACAACTCACACCTGCCAATCCCATAATATTGTGCTCAGAACAAATGATCACAAAAATAAAGGAGGCAACACAATGGAAACACCAGCCATAAAGAAAGGAACGCTTTGAGACTAGCTTATTTGAATATTTGTATTTGCATATTTTATTATACATGTTATGAAGGCAGAACGAGGCTGGACACAGCGAAAACTTTAATACTAATTAATATCTTCTCTAATTAATAATAATAATAATAATAATAATAATAATAATAACAACAACAACAACAACAACAACAACCATTCATATTGAGACACCTGCAAAAGTTGGCCATAATGAGATAATGAATCAAAGAGGAAATTTGAACCTCAACTCAGCTGGGAATATCATATAACAGACCTATAATAAATTATGGAAATAATTCATTCAAATGCCCTTTGTTTACTACTAAACACATGAGATCAACTTAAAGATGAGGGAAACAATGTTAACATCATAATATATGGAGACTCTGCTCAAACATATACTTGTACAACAAAGAGCAATGATATTAAGCTCTCTCTGTAAAAAAAATTGTTAACATATAAGAATTTTTTGTTCTATCAGATATGGAATTAACTTTTAATGTTTAATTTTTGTATAACATTATTTAGCAGTCTTTTTTTAATGAAAACGAGTTCTCTAGTTAAAACATTAAAACAAATGCATGGTCAAACATTTTTATATATGACAGGTTTTATATAGGGTATATGAGCACAGACTTTCACATGACCCACCATTCTCCACTCTATCTCATAACACGGATACACCTGAACACATATATGTCAAAAAGATAAATAATCACCAATATACGTATTTCATGCTAAACCAGCAATTATCAGTTGGTCCAGATTATTATCTCTACACATATATGCAATAAATGCTCAGATATATATTAAGATAGCCAATCTCCATACTAGAGATGATAATCTGGACCAACTGATGATTGCTGGTTTAGCATGAAATACGTAATTGGTGATTATTTATCTTTTCGACATATATGTGTTCAAGATGTTATCAGTGTTATGAGATAGAGTGGAGAATGGTGGGTCGTGTGAAAGTCTGTGCTCATATACCCTATATATTACATATATTAATATAATAAGCCTGTATTTCAGGTATGACAGGTTAGTAAAGCTGAAATGGACAATACTTATTCCCGTTCACTACATAATTATATGTATACAAAGAATATCACATTTATTTATTTATGAGTGATTTATATTTCATACAACATAAATACAATGCTATTCAAAATATTCTGACGTGTGGTTAATGATGTTGGTTTTGGCATATCTGATGGAGGTCCCCCTAAAACTGGACTTATAGGTTTTGTGTTGTCATAATTTACAATTCAGAGTTTAGCTATTATATAACAACATATACTTTAATTAAATAATGAGATAATAAAAGGAACTATATAATTTGTTAGGTCATTAACATGTAATTTTTTTTTATAATATAATGGTAAAATATTATTAATAAACATATTCTTTAGAGAAATAATAATCATTATTAAGTAATGTAAAACTCTACACTTTTGATATATATATATATATTTACTCTCTTAAAAAATCTATCAGGGTTAATTGATATCTCGGTTGTTAAATTTGCCGTACATCTCTTCATCTATGTTTTCACGAAACTACAATAACTTAAGATTAATCTATTAACTGAGCTAGCTATAAGTTGTGTTTATGGTTGCATTGCGGAATAAAGAAATTAAGAGAAAGTAAAATTTTCAAGAAAACAACTGTGACACGATAATTTACCTTAGGAAGATTTTATTGCTTAGTTTTAAAAGAATTTTTCAGAGTTTAGAAATAAATTATCGTTGAGAAAAACAAAACAACGTTATTTCTTTTACCTTAAAAAATATTCTCACTTAGTAATAATTTATCAATATGTTTCTATACGTCTGTAGTTAGAATATGTAAATGTGTGCATGCTTAAAATTAATTGTTCCCAGTTATATTGTTTAGACCAAGAATATCTTATTGGAATATAAATGGCTTTTATATATAACCATTCATCTTAACACTTACATTCTTTTGCAATACTTTTTTAATATATTTTATCAATTTTCAAGATTAATCATAGTAGTATCTCTTAGTCTATGACACTATTTGATGCTACTTTTTGCTACAGGAAGAGTTAAGAAAGGTTATCGTAGAAATCACTTCATAATTATGTATTTGCTTTAATGCCATATATTATGGCATATACACGAACTATTATGGATATTTCATTAGGCAATACTGACTAGTATAATAGAGAATTGAATAGTAATGAAAACAAGTCTGAAAATTCCCAATAGCCTTTGTAATAATCAAAAAAAATTATTTTAAACTTAGGCATGCACTATGTGACAAATAAATAGTCTGTATCATGTTCAGCAATGATTCATAATTTTGAATAACTATATGGGAGCCTTAGTGCATCTACATGCCACACCATGACTTGGGGTTCAAAATTGGAGCTAAGGGAATCTTACAAATTTTTTTGATAACAAACACAAATTTTTTCATAAAGCTAAAGTAGACAATCTAGATAAGAATAAAGTCAGTAAATGGGTGTTTAGCTTTTGTCAGTCGGAAGGCATTCGTCTCATATTAATCAAAGTTTCTCAAAGAAGCACTGTTTTGCTGATTGCAAAAATAAAATATGAATATTAATATAATGCATCCTTTATAAATAGTAGATGATGTTTCAAACTCTTCTGAGCATTGATTGAATGTGTGTTTATTTTTCTGTTATAATTGTTATTTTTACAGCAGTAGCTTCACAGGTACAATTTAATAATTTCTACAACTGATAGTTTGCTTCTGCTATTTTAATTGTTTGGTAAATGCTTGATATTATTATGCCTCTCTTGTTAGCTTGATAGTATATAGATGAAATTTTTAAACCTGTATTTTCCTCTCTTGGTTGTAACTTTTCAATCAGTTTTCAAAAAGCCATACACAACCATATTTTCACAGCAAAATTTTTCAATTTCATCTTGTTGTGCTGTGTAAAAGTTTCTCAAAAATTTCTGAAAGTAACTTTTAGAATTTATTTCTTATGGTGTAGAATTATAATACAAAATAAACATTAAATAAAAATGAGTTCTTCCATACACAATTGAAGATCTCTACCACTCTCTGCCACATTATACATTCACTTCAGGTACATAAATATGTTTCAGTGCTTTTATACCTTTAACTTACAGTGAATCCTGTTATGATGAAAGCTTATGGAGAAAATTGTACAACATTTTTTTCACTAATGCAAATACATACAATGAATACTAGAAATACTGACATTTTTCTCATATAAGATTCTAAGTCATCAGTATTCATATCTGTTTATTTGTATCTTTAACAGTAAAAAGTGTACTGTATTTATGATCTGGTGTATTTATTCTGATTGAATTACTTGATTGGTGCATTAGTAGAGTTGTAAACTCTGAAGTACAAGATCTATGGGTCATGGGTCATCTTTATCACATCTGACATTTGAACCTTGTATGAACTTCTAAGCATTCGGAAGCCATTCAAATAATATTTATTGCTACAAGCCTAATACTCTGAATTAGAATATTTTTACATTATCATAAAAATAATATCTAATAAAAAATTAAAAAATTGTTAATGAACAAAATTAGTGTAACAAATACTCTTGGTTGACATAGAAAGTGGGTGCAAGATATTTCAGTCTTTTTAAAATGCTGAACAGAAACCTAGATGATGGCATAAAAAAATTCTGAGTGAAAAAGTAAAAGTAGATTTACTTTCCATTAGTGTAAATTTGTTATTTTTTTTTTGCAGAAAATAATTTTTAATTTTTATTGTGAAGCAGAAAACAGAGTTAGAGCATAGTGTTGAGCCAAGAAATTCCAAGCACAAAAAGTTCTAAAACTAACAAATAATAAAAATACTATGAACTACTGGTTTAAAAACAGTAAAACCTGCCATGATCACCATTTCCTATGCTTTCTCAATCTTCTTATATTCACTGATTATTAAGATTTGCACTAGATGGCACTAATGTATGAAGAGTTTGCTATATGAGAGATGCAAAAAGTAAAATGAAAATGTTTGAGAGGTTGCAGTTTATGGATAATAAAAAAATAGCTAAAATAGTATTTAATTGGGTTACAAGTAAAAGGCAGGCAACAAGATGGGTGAGAAAGGTAATACAGTATGCAAAAGATTCACATAAAGAATTTATATCAATATACCTGTATGAAAGGTGGCATGATTGTGTTAAAAGGATTGTTGAGTGTTATAGTGATAAGGAATGGGATAAAAGAATAGATGCATTAATAAAGAATAGGGAGTTGGAGAGATGGAGAATTAGTAGGGAGAGTAAAAAGAGTTTAAATATATATAGAAGTAAATGAAATATTGAGTGTCAGTTAATTTATGATAATAGCAAGGAAAGTAGTATATTGTTTAAGGCTTGAATGGGATCTTTAGCAACAAGAGAATATATGTGTAAATGGAAAAATATGGGTGATTTAGTGTGCAAATTGTGTAAGGAAGGCGTAGAAAATATTAGGCATTTGTTAATAGAATGTAAATGCTTGAAAGCAAAAGGGTACAAATAATGAAGTTATGAAAGAATAAATATGAACAAACTGATTATACAGAAAGTGGGTTATTGGTTTTTATGCTGGGTTTGGGAAAAGATAAGGAGGATTTAAATATAAAGGCCATAGAGTTGACAAAGTTTATGTTGGGGAAATGGGATGGAGCAGATTATGGGAAAACTTAGGGGGGGGGGCAATGGAAAGGGAAGGTAAAGTAGCTAACAGGTTTATATGGGCATAGTTGCTGAGAGATTCCTGACTCCGTTTAAGGAGAAGTCACAGTATATCACATCATATATAAGAGAATAGCCAAAATAGTATTTAATTGGGTTATGAGTAAAGGGCAGGCAACAAGACGAGTGAGAAAGGTGGTATGGTATGCAAAAGATTTGAATAAAGAATTTATGTCAGTATACTTATACAAAATATGGGATGCTTGTGTTAGGAGAATTGTTGAGGGTAATAGTTGCAAGGAATGGCATAGAAGAATAGATACATTAATAAAGAATAGGGAGTTGGAGAACTAGTATGGAAAGTAAAAAAACTTTATATATACATATATATATATATTATCCCAGATTAGCTTTAGACATTATTTCGCTTATTATTTCTAAATAATACATGGGCAATTTAAAAGTATTGCAGTTTGTAATGCTAATTGACTATTTATTAGTCTGCATTACAGTGACATGTTTATTTCATGTTTAAAGAGGTTTATTTAAACTTCATTGTATCAATATTTCATACTCTGTAGTCAAGTTGCAAGCTTTAAGTGTCCATATATATTCAATGGACCATTAGTAAGAATGAATTTCTGTTCTTGCTATTAAAATGTGTGAAGGTTGCCTTGACAGCAGTTAGAAATATTGATTACTATATTTTACTGTGAATGTTTAGGTGGTTACTGGTTCAAACTTATATATATATATATATATATATATATATATATAGATAGATAGATAGATAGATAGATAGATAGATAGATAGATAGATAGATAGATAGATAGATAGATAGAAAGATAGATAGATAAATTGTTATTTTTGAAAATAAACCATGTATTATTTTGCATTACAGTCTGATATTTTGACGGACAAGCAACCGCCATTATCAAGGTTAACTTTTGAAAGAAAAATCATTAGATCTCAAACAATAATGTGACTCAGTGCAAGATGAAAAATGAGATTCAACTTGAAGTAGTTCAGCATTCACAATATGAAGCTTATCAAAATGTTTATTTCCTTCAGTTTTTTCATTTATTAATTTTAAGTTAATATTAGATAAAATGAGAGGTTTCCATATAGCTGGAATACGTTGCGCTTCATCAGTCCTATTTAAACCAGTAGCTCTCTCTAATATTTCAATTGCTCTCATGGTTCTTAAATCATATCTTTCCAAATTAGCAAGTATTTTTGTATTGTCAAAATCAGGTTTGTGACCAATTTCTAAAAAATGGAAAGTAAAAACTGATGTGCTAATTTTTTGATAAAAAGCATTTCTATGTTCCTTAATTCTGACATTTATTTATCTATTATATTGACCCACATAGCTTTTTGAGCACTGCAAACATGGAATTTCATAAACTCCTTGGTGTTCCAAAAATATTGTCTTTAGGTTTATATAAAAAATCACCAATTTTTTTGCCAGTAGAAAAAGTAGTCCCATTGATATTTTCTTTGGAAAATAAGGTGAATGAATAAACAAAAATATAATTATTATATTAGTCAATTACTTTATTATGAAGATTATAGAAGTGTTATTGAACTTTCTTGTATTTTAAATAATATACATATGTTGCAACATACATATGTTGCAACATTTTCATTTCACATAAATTTTATATATCATTATATTAGATATTATATGGGTTAATTTTTGATGTATAAGCATCTACTTTATTAATATTAATTTATGAGGAAAATATCTTTCATGATATTTAATTACAATGTATGTTACAAATGTTTATTATCTATTTGTTTTATATATATTGTTAATAAATTTTAAATTTATCTAAACAAATAAACTTGCTTTAGTTGTTATTCAAATAATAATGCAAACCGATTGGTTAATAAAATTTTAATAGATAGTAGTTATGTATTGACATACACCATATAATTCATAATAAAGAATCATAAAATAGTCCAGGAGTTTAACTATTGGATTAGTAAGTACATGTATTATTACGTATTATTTTCTTTATTGTAAATCCAATATATTACGATTTAAAGCGAGTATACATTTTTATATAATAATAAATTAATTAATTGTGTATTTCTTAATGTTTAATAATTAATTAGAAGATCATCACAATTAATTTCTCAGTTAGATGCAATAATTATTTTTGAATAAACAACTTATATCTGAGTTAGTTTGATAATTTAAAAAGTATAAATATTATTTAGAGTAAACAAAAGTGATTATAATTGGATGCCTGCATATTTTTTAAACTTATTTGTTGGATGTATGTTATAGTAACTTAGTATTTAATTAGAAAATGGTAATTTTATGATATTATAAAATCGGTAATCGCATACATTGAAATTGATATTTGAATTACATTAAATAGAATGATTTACTTTGTTTAGATTTAAAGCTCAGGTGCAGATTATGTATTTAATTTAAATATTAAATTCTTGATGTTAACTTTTGCTTATAATAAAGTATTAATAATGCTATGAATGTTAAGGTAATTATATTGAGAGTTTAATAATTTGGCTTTTGATTTGAAGAATAATTCATTGTGATTTGCTAATGGTCTCGTATAAGAGTCAAATAAGAATATTTCATTTATTTTGGGTTATTATGATTGGATATTATAAATTGTAAGGTTATTTGAAATGTGACTTTCATTTTATATTATTATAAGTTGGTGTAAGGGGTGAAGTATATGAAATAAATTGATCTTGTGTGTTGTATTTTATTGTAGTTTTGTATATAAAAACTTTACCCCATTACAATTTGATATCGTAAATTTATAAAGTTTTAAAAGAAATAATTTTATATATTTTATTAAGGATAGATTAATATACATAAATCTGAAAAATAAGAAAGTATTTTTTATCAATATTAAGCATTTAATCCCATTATAATTGGTTTATCCAGAAAAGGCATATTACTTACTATTTATAAGACAGTATTGGTCCTTTAGCTTCATTTTTATTTTCATTAGCATTATTTTTGTTTTATTCAGTTTTTATTTGTGATCAATTATTGAGTTTATATTTTACCTTGTTACAATGGGTATCTTACATTGGCCAGTTATATTAAAGCCCTTGCATCCTATTCCTATTGTTTTAATTCTGTTACAAATAGTTATCAAATTCATAGAATATATCATGATTATTTTTCTCATTCATTTATGACTGTTTTATTCTGTTACAAATGTTGTCTAAATCTGCATGGCATTAAATAAGAACCCATCCCATTTTTATTCTGTTATAGTAAATATCAAATATATAGCATATATACATAATTATATATGTGTAAAAAATCAGTAAGCAACTTTTCTGTTTAAAATTGTTAATATTTTATCTTGTTAAAAAGTTTTTTTCAACAAAACCTTAACAAAATTATATTATAAACAACTTTCTTATGTAAATTGTAAGAAATAAAATCGCTAGTGAGGATTATTTTCAAAATCACTCCTCCCACTCTTCTGTCTAAGAAGCTAATTCATGTATTTAAAAATTAACATGTCCTATCACTTTCATAGACATTTTTAACAAATGTACAAAATTTCAACAAGCTATATGTTACTTAAGACTTAAATATCAATTTTAAAATTTTATTAAATTGAAAAAAAATTTTTATAGCACCCTCTGTGAATTTATTTAAAACAAATAAAAGTTCTAAAAAAGTTTTAATTGTGATATGTAATATTATTGAATATTTTTAATATTTTCCTGACCTCTGTTCTATATCTAAAAACACTAGGGGACCCCCTAAAAAATGAATGTTTTATGGATTATCCTGGTATTACTTAGTTACATACCAGATTTCAAGCATTTCTATTGAATTTAATTATATTAAACCTCAATTTTAAATTTCATTCTAACATGAAAAAAAATCAAAACTTAGCAACTAAACAAATAAACTAATTTTTCAATTTCAATAAAATCATTTAAAAATAATGGAGATAATTTTTTATATTAAATGCTTTTATTAACTATTCACTAAAAAGAAAAATAATAAGTGTTTCTTCATCCACAATTGGGTTTTAAATTTAATTTGAAAATAAAAACATAGAATGTTCAGAAATTAATTAAGACAATTCCTTGATATAATAGGGATTAATTTAAATAATTTCTGGATCCCCCTCCCATGCTTTTATTTCAAGTTAAACCTAAAAACCTTAATTATGGATGAAGAAACAATTTTTTTTTAGTGCATGATCAATAAAAAGCACTTAATATATATATAAAATTATCTCTATTATTTTTAAGTTTTTAGCACTGGTACAGTAAATGAAAATGTAAAACTTTATCATACTTTAAATTGGTTGGACACCTCTATTTCATATATATATATATATATATATATATATATATATATATATATATATATATATATATATATATATATATATATATATATATATATATATATATATATATATATATCCCCCCCCCCCCCCCCCCCCCCCCTCCCCCCCCGGGGGGGGGGGGGGCCCCCACCCCCCCACACTCACAATATATATATATATATATTGTAATGGTATACATATGTGCCGTTAAATCACTGTCAAATAAAAAAAAATCACTAAAGAAAATGGATGTGAATTAATAAATATCTAAAAAAATTAATAAATTTTATTTAAATCAATATGGAAATCTATTAAATAATTACTTAAAAGTAAATTAAGGTTAAAAAAAAAGATAAAAATCTAAAGATAAAAGATTTTTTAAAAAAGTAAAGAAAATAATAAAAGCTTAATTATTTTTTATTCAAAAATTATGTTTAAATCTTAGTAGAATGGAAATGATTTTTTTTATTTAAATGAAATGATTTAAAAGAAAACAGACTAGGGTGTTTAACCAATCAGATAAAAGATCAATTAAAAAAAATTGCTAGTAATAAATTTGATGTTCCCACTCAAAAGTGAACTGCACAATAAATGATGCAAATGAACACATGGTCCACAAAGAAAATCATCATCACCAATAAGATTAGCACGAAGCCAGGCAAGATTGATCCTGGAATTTGATGATAAGGAATTCAAAACAATATAAAAGGGATGAAAAGAAAACATTGGTTAGGTGGAGTTTTTTTTTATATACTGCTCTTGTTAATTACATAATATGTATTGTGGGCCTCCAAAATGTAGGGGGTCATGCAATAAATTTTCATTTTTTCTGTATTTTTACAAGTTGAGGTGGCCTCCAGAGTGATTGTTCCCAGAAAGTGGGAACAATAGACTTGTCTTATTGAAAACAATATTAACAGTAAATGAACTTTGAATGAAGTTGTGTGACACATCAGGGACTGCAAAGATAGAATCCAGTAATCTAAAGTATAAGTATAAACGTTTGTTTTAAATAAAGTATGAACTTTAATTAATTAGTACAAACTTTTCAGTATTAATTTTAAGCATCACCTAACTTTTAAAAATCTCTTGTCTGACTAAAGTAGAAATTTAAATTATTTGTTATATTGTTTTTTATATGTTTGCTACTGTCATTTTCATTCTCATTAATTTCATTTAAATTAATTATTTAAAAATAGGCATAAAATGCTGCATAGATTCGTACAATTATGTTAGTTTAAGTGGGTTAATTTGGGGCTATTTGTTTCATAGTTGAATCAGTGCTGGTGGAGGGATGTATGGGTGTTTTATGTCAATGTAATCTGGGGAGGTGCATTGGATTCTCATTCCCTTATGCTGCATTAGCATACAGGTCATAGTACCCATCTGAACACATGGCTCAAAAGTGTAGCCATTGCATTGCCAATGGTCATAGATGTATTTCCTAAGCCATTAATATCCTTGCACTCTGGTTGGAGCAGTAAGCCAGCAAAGACTGCTATTCCCCATTTATAGAGCATTTCTTTTATATTTATTTCGAATGATTATCTCACCAGAGAGATGCACATTCTTATACTGGAAGTTTCATTATTTTTACAGATGCACATTTCTGTCAGCATGGTTTTTTTATGCTAACATCTTCATTTTGCATTGATCATATTGGTATATCAGTAAGCTGGTGCTGATTTGGATGTGAATTTGTAGCCTGGAGTTAAAAGAATTGAGTGAGTTAAGTGAATAGTGTATGTAGTATATTTACATTTAGCAAAATATTGAAATTGTATTAAATCTCTTGAATTCATCCATCTGTGCAAATAATGTAAATTAAATTTATTCAGTAACTAATTTAGTTTCCAGAATTTTTCTTTTAATGTGTGTGCATAATAATAAAAATGTTTAATTTTGGCAGTAACTTATTTTTATATATAGTTTTATTAATATTTTTTTTAAATCAAGAGTTAGAAAATTTTTAAATAGACAGCATATTATAAACTCAACTCTTCCAAGAATTAGCAACTGGGTTTTCAGTTCGACAAAAGAGTAATCTCTCACATATGTCTTTCCTGCCTTTATAAATTTTCTAGGTTTGAATAGTCTAGTGGTGTCCTGGCATGATAGATAAGGTTGGGAGATTGAGATGTACCATTAGAATATATATATATATATATATCACTAGACATTTCTCCTATAAGTTAAAATATGTATTCTTTATGTATATATCATATTTAGTATGTGTACATAATACTATATGTGTCTATAAATGATTAAAAATATAAAATATTCTTTTAAGTAAAAAGTGTTTAACATTTTTGCTTTGATTGGAAATTTTAAAAAATAATGTTAATGTATTCTATCAATTTTATATACATTTTAAATAACTGTACAAAATTTCATCAAGTTATATTGAACTTGAATATATTAAATATTAATTTTAAAATGTTAAAAATATGTTAACTTAAATTAAAGGAAAAAATCTTTATACTGTCCTCTAGTAAATTAACAAATAAACAGATTTTTCAACTTTAATAAAAACATTTAATAACAAAATGTTTTTGATTTTTAAGATAATCATATGTGATACATGCTACTTTCAATGCCAACACAAAAAATGCAAGACAAGTTGAACACGTATCTATCTGCATTATTTACTTGTATGTAATAGTAACATTTATTATATCTTTTCACATAAGATACAGACTTGTTTAGGAGGTAAAAATGGTTGCTTTTAAAAGAAATCACAAAACTCGAATTTTTAAGTTAATCTCTCACTTCACATGCCTTTTCATACCATGCATAAAAAGAGAATTCAATTTGCATTATTCACTTGTATACGGTAATAATATTATATATATAATCTATCTAAAATTAAGAACTAAACTAATTAATAAATAAACAAATGACACCAATTTCAGAATTAATAAAACTAGCCAAAATTAAAATTAAAAATTTGCCACAATCAATATTTCACTGCAAGGACAGAGACAAATATAAAACAAATTTGTACAACTTATTATCTTATAACTGACTTATTTTCCCATAAATTGTGGAATAATAGATTGGTATAAATATTTTTTGTATGTTTGTGTCACATTGCGCTTGAGAAATCTGCTTTGACAATGAATTCACTGGTTGTAATAAATCTTTAATTTTGATTATTTTTATTAATTCTGAATTTGAATTAATTTGTGTATTTTTATATATATATAAATCATAAAGTTAATTGCTTGGTTGATCAAAAATGCTTGATTTTGAAATAAATCTTTAAACCAGAAAAAATTTTACCTGCAAGCTAAAGATTTTTTTTTTTGTTTCAGATTAGTTTCAAAATTTTTCTTAGATTTTAATGTTATACTAATTATTTTTCAATCAATGTAATTATGGTATGCACAAAATTAATAACATTTTAATTTACTTTTTCTTATTAAATATTCATTTAATAATAATAATAATAATAATAATAATAATAATAATAATAATAATAATAATAATAATAATAATAATAATAATAATAATAATAAACTCCAAATATATAAATTATACTTGTATTTAATTAATAATAATAACAACAACAACAACATTTTCATTATATTATATGTGGGTATGAAAAATAATGAATTCTTATCAGTATTTACCTTTGATTTAATATATATACACACAAACACTCACAATTGTTTCTCTATATGCTTGATGTTTGTTTTCAAACTATATCACGGATAACAAAATTAAATGCTAATAACAAACTACATAAAAAGATGCATTTTAATACACTCACATATAAATAAGTTTGTGCAAATCGTGTAACACTTTGATCCTGTAACTTATAATATCATTTAATGACATAGAAATTTTAAATTATTTTGTCATAAAAAATAGCAGGTTGACATATATATATATCATCATCATCATCATCAACCATTATCAATCCATTGCATGATGAAGGTCTCTCCAAGTTCAATGTATCTTCTCCGATCTTTAGCTTCTCTTTTCCACATCACCCCTGCACACTTTCTTATTTCATCCATCCATCTTACATGTGGTCTGGTATATAAAATACAATTAAAAAATTGCAAAGTTTTAAAAACATTAGAGTGATGAAAATTATAATATTTTTTTTTCATTTTTACTGTAATAAAAACAAGAAAAGAGAGGAGTTACGATTTTTTTCTAAAAAGTACAATTTTTTTTAGGTATTGTTTTTTATTATTTAAATTTAATTTTAGATTTAAAAATAAATAAGTAAATGTTTCTGTTAATAATAAAATATCTTAATAAAAAATGAATCGACTGGTCATCAAATTGTTTAAGTGCAAGTAATCAAAGGGTGATTCAAATCATTCCTTTTTTTTTTTTGTAAGCCAATCTTTTCTTTTGAAATGAGTCATTACATAAGACACCAAAATAAAGTTATTAATTTTAAAATTGTTTTAAATTTACCTCATGAGAGTATATATTAGCTCAGTGTTTGAATGACCTTTCTGATTAGTGGCCTAGTTATCCATGTCTCATCAAAAATAACTATCACAAATTTTTGGATTATCTGTCAACTGTCATAACAAATGACTTAAAAAAGGTGTAAAGAGAGGACTCATTTTAACTTTAAAGTAATATTTAAAAAAAAAAGCCTCTGCAGAATTGATTCTATATATCAAGCATGGAGAAAATTGCTTCATAAGCAATAATTTAAGAATTGTCTGCTGTATTATTAGCAAAAAATTTAAATCACATAAATAGTGTTAGAAGTCTGTTCACTGCTTGCTGATTTTATATAAAGAACTAATCCAGGAAAGCATTAAGTTAAACTAAGACTGACCAGCAAGTTCTAAAACAAAAATCTCTAGGATTTTAATTCCTTATAAAGTCCAAATGCAATGAAACTATCTTTGAGATACATAAAAAATGGCATACATTACACATGATGGCGATATATCGCATTGTAGATTGTAGATAATATATTCCATTTTTAACAGAATTTTCAAAATGACAATATGCTTTATAGTTTTCTTTTTAATGAAATTTTTTGTAAAATTTTATTTTAAAATAATCTTTTTTTATATATATATAAAACAATATGGAAAAATACATATATAAGATTTTTAAAATAAACTGATATATACTTTCAAATATGTACAATATTAATAATTATCCTTCTATATTTTATTGAAGCGATTCACCTCAATATCAAACTACTTTTAATTATATAAAAAATTAAGTTTATCAGTATAGTATTAATTATTTGCTTCGTAAAAAAAATAGCCATATATTAATATATAAACATGTGTTTTTGTATGCAGTATATATATACGATAGTTTACTTAACAGTGAATCTCGTTACTATATGAGATCTACCAGTTTTTCTTCAAAAACTTAATTTTGCCAATGTAGGATGATATTTCATCAAAATGTTGGGAAGTCATGAAAAATAATACATGGTTTAACCCAGTGGTGGTGAACCTTTTTATGTGTACGTGACAAAAAAATTCCAAAAAATATGTACTGAATGATTGGCAAGCCTTTCAGTTATTAAATCAAAATATAACCAACTTAATTATTGCAGTTTTTTAAAAGTTTATAAAACAAAATGGGACGGCCATTCTTGTCTTTGGAAAGGTCGTTGTCTTGGGTCGTGGTTTAATAGGTCCCTCTATCGGCAAAATAAAGATATTGCTTGGCTATTATAAATTTGAAGGCGCATTTGATACAGGTTATAGCCTGTCTTAAAAGTATTTACATATACTTCCTATGTGCTTAATAAATAATTATACCCTCAATAATAATAACCTAAATACAAATGAATGATATTTATTTAGAAGAGCACAAGTTGAATAAAATGTAATGATAAAAAATTAATCGTAATTAAAACAAAATTTTGAAAATAATTATGCTGTTGTACATTGGATGCCAAATTTTTTATACCTGGTTCATATTTTGTCACCTTTAATAGTGTACATGCTGAACTAGATTCATCTGTCATTCTTATTTTCTGAACTGTCTAATTAAATTCATTTCTGAAAACAATGATTCACATGCATACGTAGAGGAGAAAATTGATAATATAGCAGTTGATAATTTATTTAAACAATTAAATGTTTCAGGAATAGCATTCCAGGCAGTCCACAATTCCTCTTCAGCATTTTTTTAGATATGATCAATAATCAATCATTTTTCATTGTTTCTAACTTATTCCCCAAGTCAACAAATTTCTGTTTCCATATAGAACTGGATTAAAAATCGACTGATTGTATTTCCATATCTTTCAAATTAAGCCACTCAAAAATGTCTAACTTGAGATTATCCATTGATATTATGTCTAGATATAAAATAAATTTTGATATTTCTGAAAATTGTCTGAACTGTGTAAATCTTAAAGAAAATTCATCAATTATCGATTGAATAACAGCACAAAAGTCTTGCGACAATTTTACTTGATCTGGTTTGTCTTGAGATTCTAAATCAGTCAAGAACTTTTTTAGATTTGGAAAATATTTGAAGGTGTAAGAAATAACATCAAGGTTGAAAATTTGTAATTTAACTTCAAATGCTTTGATCAAATCAAACATGACAACAATTGTCTTATTATAACCTTGCAGTTTCACATTTAATTCATTTAGATGTGAACACATATCAATAAAAAACATTAATTTGGAAAACCATTCAACATCCATTAATTTATTATATTTTTCCATGATTTTCTCATTTCATAAAAACAGTCTAATTTCATCTAAACACTCAATGAATCTTTGAAAAACTTTTCATTGACTTAACCATCAGTCATTGATGTACGTAAGTAAACAATTGTATACTGAGCTCACCTCAATAAATTTAAATTTTTTTGTTTACTTAGAGCTTGTGTAGATATAAAATTGACTAACTTAGCCACAACATTTATAACATCATCCAGTGGCTTAAATCTGGCCTTCATGAATAAAACCTGCTGATGTATAATGCAATGAAAACCCAAAATTGAATGTCCAATATAGTTGGTAAATAAACTGAGAAAACTATTTTCTTTTCTAGTCTTACATCAAGCACCATTTGTAGTTATTGATACAAGTTGGCAAAATCTATTTCTTTTTCAGCTAGTACATTTGAAACTTCATATCTATTTCTTTTGTTGTTGTTACTAATGAGATTAAACTGATCAATTCTTTTTTGATATTATTTCCAACACAATAATAAATAAAAATAGTCAAATGAGCTGATCCATTTATGTCCATACTTTCATCAAGGCTGAAAAAAATTAAACTAGAAGATTTTATATGTGTTTTTTGTTGGTAAGTTATGTTGTTAGTCATTTGCAGGTTTCTTTAACTGTATTTCTAGCCAATGCTAAATCTTTTATTCTCTGAATAATTTTTGTTTTGTTTTCAAAATCTTCAAAAAGAACTGGTGCACATTTCAACCAAGCTTCTTTTATATATTCTTCATCATTAAAAGATTTCTCATATTTGGCAATTACATTTGACATAAAAAAACCAGCAGCAGTTATATTTGAATGATTTTTGATAAATTTCATTATAGATGTTTATTAAATATTTATATTTTTAAATGCTTGGTCAATATATTCTTTTTGTTCACCTTTACTTTTTTCACAGAGCGATTTATGATTGGTCGCATAATGTTATTTTTTACCAATGATGTTCTCAATAAAACTGTTCCAGAACATAAAACACAGACTGCCTTGGTGCCTTTGTTTAATCATTCCATACTCATCAGTCTACTAATTTTGAAATTCTCTATTGCTTGACAGTTTTTGTTTTTTATTTTTACTAGTCATATTAATATAATGGAAACAAATTTATTTAAAAGTAAATTTAAATGAGCTTTAATAATTTTATAAATCAAAGATTTATTATATGTTAAAATATATTATTATCCTTACATTTTACTTTTACAGTAAAACTTCAAGCAAAAAAAAAGTTATTTGATGGCTTTGATTATGCATTTCGTTCCTTTGTTTGCAATTTTGATTATGTTAAAAAAATTAATGGTGTCAACATGTTTAGATCAAAAAAGATTAAGACAAAAAACCATTTTGTTACTTTTATTTTGGAGTTGAAAAAATTTATTTCATGTTATAAAATATTTTACTGAGTTTATTTTCTAGTTTTATTGGAATCATTTGACAGGTTTATAGAATATGATACCACAGTATACCGTGTCACTTTATTTGACTTAAAATATCATTCCCATATATATATATATTTTAAAAAATTGTAATTTATTGCTTCTAATCAGAGTTCAATTGTAAATTGAATTCTAATGTAATATTATATTTATTTTATCTTTAGTTTAGAGTAAATTTTTATTAGTCAGCAACAACAAAAAAATATTGAATAATGTAAGCATAGAAAATTATGACAAAAACCTATTATTATAAAATGCTGAAAACTTTGAAATTATTCAAACAGAAGTCAATCTCCGATAATGCACTATTTCTTAAATATTATAAATTTCCACGCATTCGCCTGCTGGTAAGAGTTTAAAAAACTTAAGTGAATCACTTAAGTTTAGAGCGTACATTCTATATACACCAACTCTTATAGACCATGCTTAAATCAGAGCTTGAGTCTATTGTGTGCCTGATATTATAATCAAATATTCAATTGTACAAATCTATTTAACCTATCACAGGAGAAAGACAGTGTCTCATTTTTAACCAACTATAATTAGACAAATATGACTTATAAATGCAAACCTATTATTATAAAGTGCTGAAAACTTTGAAATTATTTAAATGGATGTCATTCTCCGATAATGTGCTATTGCTTAAATACTATAAATTTCCATGCACTTGCCTACTGGTAAGGGTTTAAAAGAGTTAAGTGAATCACTTAAGTAAAATTTTCATGCACTCACCCACCGGTAAGAATTTAAAAGTGGTTCATTTAAGTTTTTGAAGCTCTTACTGGTGGATGAGTGTGTGGAAATTTATAATATTTAAGAAATAGCACATTATCGGAGATTGACTTCCATCTGAATTATTTCAAAATTATGATATGTAAATAGTTCACATCTCAGTAAAAATTTGAATATGACATCTCTGGCATGTATGTCATAGGCTTGCCATCACTAGCTGAACCCAAAGACTACTTTATTTACATTATAACCATGACAACATTAAATATATATATATACAAATTGATCAAATTTAGTTAATGATATAATTTTTCCCTGCCTTTATTTATTATTAAATAAATGTTTCTTAATCAGAAGACAATCTGCATTTGACATGCACTGTTTAATTATGTTACTAACTTGTCCATGTTATAGTGAGTATGCAGGACACTATCAAAATCAAAAGCAAAGATAGATATTGGATTATATAATTATATTTAATATAAGAATAAGATGGCAGTTCTTATCTATCTTAGATTTGGGTTTGAGAATGTCCTGTACACTCACTGTAATATCTGTGAGTTATAAATAATAATGTGGCTCAAACCATGGCACATGTGCTTTACAGATGGAACACTATTTAAACTGAATACTCTAATAACATGATTAAATAATACATGTCAAGGATGATTACCTTCTGATTAAGAATTACTAATGAAAACTGTAAATTATATTGTTATTAAATTGATTTCATTTGGGAAGGGGGGAATCCTAGATAGATGTCTTTTATCTATAGCATTAATCCTACTGAAATTAAAAATTTCTATTTTTACCAAAGCAAAACAAAAACCTATTATTTATAATGATTAATAAATAACTTCATATGTCATTTTTTATATTTCATTCTAATTGAAATGTTATGTAAAATAATTTAAAAGCAGAAATAAATGTATTGTTTTAAAACATGCATATAAAAAATTATAATTTGTGAATAAATTTAAAATTAATGTTAGCTTTATTGTTTTTTATGGTATGTTACTTTAAGAAGTATTTAATATTTTATATTATCACTGTAGAAGTTGCATCATCAGCTAAATGCATGAAAAAACAAATATGACATTTTTAGTAAGTACATACTGAAAAAACCTAAAGGCAGGTTAAAAAGCACTTTTTAACATATCTGTTGATTTCATTTTCTTTAAGACTTTTGAATAGTAAATCAACATATTTATTATTTTGGTATAAAACAAGCATATATTTATAAAATAATATTTTAAAATCTGAATTCTATCAATTAATAGGAACATTAAATTCAATCAGATAAATATAAAATTGAGATAAAGAGGAGAGACGATCCTATCTTTTCTCTAAAAAAATTTATCTTGTACTTTGGATTGAGAGTATTTCATTTAATTAATAGACCAGTGTGGGAGTATTAATCTCCATGGATGTGTGTATATATATATTGCAAATCTCTATTAATTAAATATTGTGATTAAAAATGCATATTTTTTAATAAAAAAAAATCAAACTGTTCTTTTTTCATCTAATGTATATTCTCTCTTTATATAAGAATGCCTGTATTTCAAATCTTATTTTATCAATATAAGTATTTTTAAATTTTTTATCTCCATTATAAGATAAATATATTTCTTCACCAATATAAGTCATTATCACAATCAGTCATGCAACAGACATTCTATTATTTTTTTGTTAATACATTAGGGATGTTTTGATATTTCTTCGAAGTTATATACTTAATCTTGTAAATGTAAGCATGACTTAATAAATAGACAGGCAGAAAACTTAAAAATAATGAATTGTGGAAAGGCTAGTCTATGAAAGCATGTTTGAAGATACCTTAAGAAAGAATTAGTTTTAGTAGACAAAGATTATGAAGTTAGTCGATTGTGTTCCTAGGTGGATAAAAGTGTTTAAAGTTGTACTTTATATATATTATATGTTATTGCATTTATTAATATTTAATTACAAGATTATATATATATATATATATATATATATATATATATATATATATATATATGTAACTCTATAAATAAATATTTGAAAATACAGTAATTAAAAGTCAATAAAAATTATATGTATAACTATAACTTAAAAGCGCTTTCACTACATTGTAGCTTTGTCAACTATCATATTTAAAATGTCAACTTTCCCATAATTCTGTTATTTTAACGTTTGCTTCTTGCCGATTAATTAAATTTTGCTTGTATTTATATCACATGATCACATTTCCTATACTAGCACATTAATTGTTGATAAACAGAGCAAAACTCTCCATACAGTATTGCCACCTGTGCTAAACAGAGTAATCAATGGATGCCAGAAGACTTGTGCATAAAATCCCTATCTAATGCCTACTCATCCAATATCCACAGACTAGTTTCTGGCTTGTGGCCTTCGTCAGTGAGGAGCTTTGGATCTGAGAGCACTGCATCTAGATCTTAGGATCTAATGCAACCCACTAGCAACCACCTTTTATCTCTACTTAACTACTAAACTATGAGAATGAAATTGAAAACAAAAAATATTTTCAATCTAAGCTCAATAGCTTAAATAGTCATATGGGTCTGAACTCAGTTCAGCACCCATACATTTTGGTGTCTTTGGCTCTTTTACAACCATAGCCACCACTATCCTATTAGGCAGGATTGGTGTTAAACCATTAAGCATCACATGATCACATTTCCTATACTAGCACATTAATTGTTGATAAACAGAGCAAAACTCTCCATACAGTATTGCCACCTGTGCTAAACAGAGTAATCAATGGATGCCAGAAGGCTTGTACATAAAATCCCTATCTAATGCCTACTCATCCAATATCCCCAGACTAGTTTAGCACAGGTGGTAATACTGTATGGAGAGTTTTGCTCTGTTTATCAACAATTATAGTGCTAGTATAGGAAATGTGATCATGTGATGCTTAATGGTTTAACACCAATCCTGCCTAATAGGATAGTGGTGGCTATGGTTGTAAAAGAGCCAAAGACACCAAAATGTATGGGTGCTGAACTGAGTTCAGACCCATATAACTATTTAAGCTATTGAGCTTAGATTGAAAATATTTTTTGTGTTTTCAATTTCATTCTCATAGTTTAGTAGTTAAGTAGAGATAAAAGATGGTTGCTAGAGGGTTGCATTAGATCCTAAGATCTAGATGCAGTACTCTCAGATCCAAAGCTCCTCACTGACGAAGGCCACAAGCCAGAAACTAGTCTGGGGATATTGGATGAGTAGGCATTAGATAGGGATTTTATGCACAAGCCTTATGGCATCCATTGATTACTCTGTTTAGCACAGGTGGCAATACTGTATGGAGAGTTTTGCTCTGTTTTTTGTATTTATATATTAACATCGCCTCTTTAATTTTTCTTTTATTGTTATTTCTTTCAGTTTCCAAAATTTTTACATTGTTATAATCAAAATCAAAACCATATATACATGATTTATTATGGTCATAAAAAACAGAAGCTGATAAATTCTCACTATTTTTAAAATTTTGTTTCGTATTTTGAACCCTTTTAAACAATAATATGTGCTTTTTTGTTCTTTTTTCCAATGTGCACCTCGATTCACCTATATATCCACTACCACACCTACATGTCTATTTGTAAATGATACAATTTTTATTTGGCAATAAAGTTTTATCTTTTGAATTGTTTATTAATTTATTCAATGTAGGTGGTGCATAAAATGCTATATTGCATATTCCTTTATAAATTTTCTTAATGAAACTTGCCTGTTGATTCGATATATATATGGTATTGATATCCACAACTTTTTATCAGAAAAATTAACATTATTATTAATATTTTTATATTTAGAAGTAAAATTTTTAACAGTATAATATACACAATCATAATTGTATCCAATGTTTAACAACTCATTACAATAAACTTCAATATTTTTAGTTTTATCTGATGCATATTTACAAAGGTTATCATTTCTAAATAAAAAGGACTTCAAACCTGCCATTTTATGACATTGGTACTTTTGATTCATATGGAATATATCCTCTTTTTGCTATTGGTTTAAAAGTCATATAGTAATCCAGTTTATCCTTATTTCTAGTAATCTTGAGATCCAAAAATTGAACACTCATTGAATTTTCATCTGTTTTAATCCACTTTAAACCCTTTATATTATTTAATTCATTAAACAAATCATTAATAGCATTTGGCTTTCCACAAACAAAAACATCATCAACATATCGACTGTATAAAATAATATCTTTCTGATAATGATCCTTTTTAAAAATATTTTCTTCATATGTAGATATAACAAAATTACATATTTGGGCAACTGTAGGAAGACCCATCGGCCACCCATTATTCATTTTATAAAATTCGTGCTTAAAAATTGCATAAATGTTTCTATCAATAAAGCTTAATGTTTCAACAATAAATTTTATTATTTTAACATTAACTTTTTTTAACTTTAATGTATTATTAATTAATTCATTTGATTTTCTTGGTAAAATTATTAATGTTGTTATTAATAATTATGATGTAATTTGTACCTTCGATGTAAGTGAAATGTATGGATCAATTGACAGAATGACTTCTATTGAATTAATTAATAATACATTAAAGTTAAAAAATGTTAATGTTAAAATAATAAAATTTATTGTTGAAACATTAAGCTTTATTGATAGAAACATTTATGCAATTTTTAAGCACGAATTTTATAAAATGAATAATGGGTGGCAAATGGGTCTTCCTACAGTTGCCCCAATATGTAATTTTGTTATATCTACATATGAAGAAAATATTTTAAAAAAGGATCATTATCAGAAAGATATTATTTTATACAGTCGATATGTTGATGATGTTTTTGTTTGTGGAAAGCCAAATACTATTAATGGTTTGGTTAATGAATTAAATAATATAAAGGGTTTAAAGTGGATTAAAACAGATGAAAATTCAATGAGTGTTCAATTTTTGGATCTCAAGATTACTAGAAATAAGGATAAACTGGATTACTATATGATTCTTAAACCAATAGCAAAAAGAGGATATATTCCATATGAATCAAAAGTACCAATGTCACATAAAATGGCAGGTTTGAAGTCCTTTTTATTTAGAAATGATAACCTTTGTAAATATGCATCAGATAAAACTAAAAATATTGAAGTTTATTGTAATGAGTTGTTAAACGTTGGATACAATTATGATTGTGTATATTATACTGTTAAAAATTTTACTTCTAAATATAAAAATATTAATAATAATGTTAATTTTTCTGATAAAAAGTTGTGGATATCAATACCATATATATTGAATCAACAGGCAAGTTTCATTAAGAAAATTTATAAAGGAATATGCGATATAGCATTTTATGCACCCACCTACATTGAATAAATTAATAAACAATTCAAAAGATAAAACTTTATTGCCAAATAAAAATTGTATCATTTACAAATGGACATGTAGGTGTGGTAGTGGATATATAGGTGAATCAAGGTGCATATTGGAAAAAAGAGCACATATTATTGTTTAAAAGGGTTCAAAATATGAAACAAAATTTTAAAAATAGTGAGCATTTATCAGCTTCTGTTTTTTATGACCATAATAAATCATGTATATATGGTATTGATTTTGATTATAACAATGTAAAAATTTTGGAAACTGAAAGAAATAACAATAAAAGAAAAATTAAAGAGGCGATGTTAATATATAAATACAAGCAAAATTTAATTAATTGGCAAGCAGCAAACGTTAAGATAACAGAATTATGGGAAAGTTGACATTGAATTATGGGAAAGTTGACATTTTAAATGTGATAGTTGACAAAGCTACAATGTAGTGAAAGTGCTTCTAAGTTATAGATATACATATAATTTTATTGACTTTTAATTACTGTATTTTCAAATATTTATTTATAGAGTTACGTATATTATTTTGAAGAAATACAGACATCGATTTGTAATATATATATATATATATAGTGCCCTCACCTTCTGATCAATACAATAAATAGAAAATAAAACTAGCTGAATAAGATAATAATGTCCAGCTAAATACTTGTAATCTTAATATAATAAATAATAAAGATATCCTATATTAATTTCTACCATTCGACTAGCTCTAAATAATTAATAAATAATATATGGCTCGATTCATGAAAATTAAATTAATAAAACACTAATAATATCATGAGACAATTTAGTGAAGGTAAAGCAGTAAAGAATTACATTGAGCCTATATCCCACAGGATACAATCTCAATGGCATAAGAACACTATCCCCTTTATTTCAAATAATATAATAATAAATTCATAGTATTCTTAAGACTTTAAAATAATAAGTAATTTAGTATAATATTACTAAACTAAACTCTAATCCCTTTTACTAAAAATATAATTATAACTATCTCAGGTTCTTGAAAAATAAATCTAATCAATTTTAAAATATCTCCTGTAGCCAAGTATGATAAGGGATTTTGTATCATTCCTAACTACACCTAAACAATAATAATAACAATAATAAATAATAATATTCCTGCTCCTAATTAAGTAATTATTAATCCTATCTACTATTTAATACTATGACAACTAATAATAATGATAATAACAATAATATTAATAATATAATTCTTTTATTTCTCATGTGACATCTTAATATGGTATAATCTGAAAATATGTGGCAACAAACAATATTAAATTCTATGCAGTAAATTGTGTGATCAATTATGACTATAATAATATTATTGCAAAAGAAAAATTATTCAAATATCATATTCTGGATAATTATTATTTCTTAAAAATGAATAATTTATTTATACTGTGCAAATGTATCATATTTATTTTGGATTCTGTTAATCATGTATTTGTGATGTGAATAAATCAATCAACATAACACAGAGATTTATAAAAACAAGTTTAACAAATTCATTATACTTTCCATTAAAACAAAACTATTTAGAATATTTACAAGTTTTAATAAATAAAATCTAACAAAATATAAATTTAGCTAAAGTAAGATTGATTTACACATTTCAACTATATAAAAAATCAGAAGGTAAATAAGCCTTCACTCTGACTTATGCATTATTTATCATACATAATATAAAATAAAATGTTAATTTAGACCTACACTTTATAGTCTAATGAAATCGTTTGCTAATTAAATAAATAGACAATATAGCTTTAATAAATGTACACAAAAATATAAATACTTAAAATAATGTTCATTTTGAAAATATGTTTTAAGGTTCATTCAATAAATGAAAATTGAATTTAACAAAAATAGTGTTGATGTTATACTAGATACTTTTTGCTTGGCATCACTCTCAAAATCCTTATATATGTTTCATGTTTTTTTTAAATATATATAATAATGTTCATAAAATGCAAGCATTCATCACACTTTGTGTTATTCATTTTGATGTTTCATTTTTTTAAATATGCATTGATTTGTGAAAAATCAAAAATATCAAAATTATTTAAAAATATCATGAATAGTTGTAATTTCTTTTATCATCAAAAATAATTTAATAAAAATATGAAAAGATAACTATGATTCTTTATTACTTTACTATTAGTATTTTAATTCAATTTCATTTGTATTTCATCTTAATCCAAGCAAGAAAAACCTATCTTACTTCCTTTTGAAAAAACAATACATCAATCCAAAATTATTTATTATTTATCTTTCATAAAATACTATGCTATATTATGTAATAACTATTGAAATTAAGATAGTGATACGATGCATAGGACATGAAGGAATGACTAGAGTAAAAACTCAATAGTATAAAATATATTTAATAATCCACATGGAAACAGTGAAAAGAATAGGTATGACTTTTGTCCAATACCTTCAAAAATAATGTCCAGGCTATCTATTCTCTTACATATCATTTAAACATACAAAAATATCAAACAATACCCACAGAAAATACACACAAAGACACAGGGCTACATTAACTGTACTTGCATAAAATTACTAACATCGAATATAGGTTATTTTCCTATCTTTTTAACATATTCTACATATAAAGCATCCAAGGGTTTCATCATCTACTTCCCTGTCACTATCAATTAAAACTCCAAAATAGATCTAACAATCCACATCACAAAATAACTAGCATCTTAATAACAAACAAAGTTAACAGTTCAGAACTACTATAAGAAAAAGGTTTTATTCACTTAAAACTTAGCAACAAAAATACAAATGACCTTGATTTTAAAATATTAAAATCAATATTCAAATATTAAAAAAAATAGTGTATGGTTCATTCAGTAAAGAATTATGAAAATTATGAGCATCAATATATGATATTAAACTTTATAATATAAGAAAGAAAAAATATATGCTTTTTTTTTTTAAATAATAGCTTATATCTCAGAATAATAATAAAATCTGTTTGTGTAATTAATGCACACATACTCGTGTTCACACATACATATTATAAAAGCAATATTTCAAAAATACTCCAAGAAACTCTAAAAAAAAATAAAAATATAAAATGTACATCATATGATAATTAAACAATTTTAAATGATCTAGTGACTTTACGATTTGCAAAATCACTATTTTAGATGTCTTCTGGTCCAATTCAGCATAAAAAAGCACATTAGTCAAAAATATCAGTCATCCAATACAACAATTATTATACTTTAAAATGTTTGTAAAACTTTAAAATATTAAAAGATTTTTAAAAAAATATTAATGTTGTTAGAATAATAATAAAAATAATATTTTAAAAATGTAACCTTTCCCATCTTATACAATACATTCTAATACTAAAGTTAGTATATTTAACATAATAATTAAAACTAAATTTACATAATTCCAATTCATGTCTGTCCTCTAATAAAGTTAAACTAAAAGTCCTTCATTGCAATTTAATGCTTCAAATGGGAACCTCTGCGGTTGCTACATGACGAATGTTATCTGAAAGTTTTTCTAGCACAGAGCTCTCTTCTTTCATAGCATAAATAATAATAGGAAAAAAATAATACTATGAATAAGAATAGTCTACTTTTAAAATCACAGAGAATCTTAAAAACTACTGTTCATCCTGTTTTTAAAAGTCTTTAAATACAGTTTTTTATCTGTTACTTTCTCAGGATAACAGTTATTAATGTGTTATCACTTTTCAAAATATTTCTTATAAGTTAAGTTCCAATGATTTGTTCACATGAATTCCATCGGCTTAAACTTGCATCATCAATGGCCATTCAAAAACAGTTTGTACGCTAGCAAAAAATAGACATTTTCCATTCTTTTCTTAAAAATATTAATTACTCATAATGCAGATATGTAGCAATTAATAAATTCATATTTAAATATTTTATAGGTTATTTATTTAGTCCTGATAATATTTATTTCTATTATCCATTTATTTTTATTTTTTTTGACGTATAATTTAACAGAACAAGTTTTTATTATATCAAAATATTCACGTATTTTGACAATAACTTGATAAGTAATTTATATTCATAATAACCCTTGTTTTTTAATTTTCATCATTTTTCCAAAAAGTTTAAATAAGTTTTAAATAAATATTTTTTAAAGCTGCTGCAATTTTCTTTAAGAATATACAGTCAATAATATAAATAAAAGAACAATATATATTTTTATACTATAATTAGATCTTAAATACTTTCATAACTTTAAAGAAACATTCAGTTTTCAGTCTTTTCCAGGTAATTTTATTATCCAAATATCTTTAAAAGTTCTTAAAATTTTATACACAAACATGTTAATTCTCTGAGTGATATTTCTAAATAATATCCTCTTTAAAATCCAAAACATTTTATATAAATAATTATAACAGTTTTTAAATAGCATGAAAAAAAAAAACTTTTCTTTGTCATCTGTTTCTCCATTGCTAACCTCCCCACACACATTAATTCAGCTATATGCTCCATAAGTTACTATGAACCTGACTTAAGTTTTAAATAGAAAAAACTAGTAGAAAACTAATTGGTTTTAGGGAAACATTCTTATTTTAACTTAATAAATTTTATAATCCTTTAAAGTTTTTTAAAAATAATAAAACTTTAAAAATTAAAACCAATTGACTAATTAAGCAATATATTACTGGTTTATAATAATATACTGGATATTATTTTAAAACATTAAAGAAGTAAAAAAGTAGAAATAAAAAGTGTTTAAGAAGTGAGAGCATTCATTTATATACCAGCTCTAACTTACAATCTGATTGGTTACTTGACCCTCAGCTTATAAACTAATTTACATAATTGTCAATTTCATACTTTTATGATTTAGCAACAAAATCATGAGTCATCAGTTATACTATTAATATTATGATAATATTTAATTCTAAATTAATTTTATAATTATACTTAAACAAATTAAACACTTTAAAATAACATATTTTAAATAATACTTTATCAATTTATCTAATACTTAATTCTAATATATCTATTTTTTTTATAGTTTATCTTTATTAATTACAACTATTTTAAAGATAACTAATTAAATAATTTTCTATATTTATTTTTTATGATATTCAAATGTTTTCAATTTTTTAAAACAATTCTAAAAGTAATTTGAAAACTTTCTTTAAAAACCTTGCAAGCGCAAAATATGTGTATTGCTAGTCACATGACCATAATCCCAGACAAAAATATTGCAATTTTTTTTATATTCACTGTCTGAAATAGGATTAATTACATATTTAACTACAAAATATTATATTATAAAAAATAATAAAATATAATGATAAAATTTGAAATAATAAATTTTGACATAATTTAAACAATAAATAAAATTGAATACACTTGTATATACCACAAAATACTAAAAATTTTAATAAATAATTATAATATAAATTTAAATCTACTTTTATTAAAATACATTTAATAACTTATTTGATTTTTAATCATTATTTAAAAATTAGTTTTCAACATCTTGTTTAATAAGGCTTTTAATACATCATTTTCATTACTATCACTATGGCCAGTTCTCCCAATCATACAGAATTATAATATTTAATCTTTACTTTATAATTTTAATATTTTATCATAGCTTTTAAATATTTTATAACTTTTAACTTCATCTTAACAAAGCTTTAAAAACCCTATCAACATTACTATAGCACTTACAATATTTAAATTTTTTTTAATTTAAATTTTTTTAAGAAATTAACTTTCAAAGCCTATTTAGACTTAATGCAAAAGGCAATTATATATATATTAACAATAACAAGTCAGATGTCACATGACTCATATATAGCTTGCACTCACAAATATGTAAAATTAAGAGCGTGCTAATAGCTCCAAAAAAGCTTTTCTTTCTTTTATTTATGATAAATGCCACCACAAGAGAAGGCATTCAAATCATTTTCTATCTTGGATTGTCCCCAATCCCCAGACTGGTTTTGACCTATGGGTCTCTTCAGTGAGGAGTTGGGACATTAGATTTAAAAAACCAACTCAAGCAAAGCATTTATCTAAAAGTTAATTGTTAGAAGAAGATCTGAAACTTTTAGACATCTACATGTCTTCAAAGTCAGCTCTCCAACTGAAAAAATCATATGGGCCTGAATTCAACTCAGACACTCCATATATTAGTAGGCTTAGCCCCTCAATCTAGCCAAAGCCACAACAGCAAAATAATAATAGTAACAATAACAAGTCAGATGTCACATGACTCATATATAGCTTGCACTCACAAATATGCAAAATTAAGAGCGTGCTAATAGCTCCAAAGAAGCTTTTCTTTCTTTTCTCTTGTGGTGGCATTTATCATAAATAAAAGAAAGAAAAGCTTCTTTGGAGCTATTAGCACGCTCTTAATTTTATATATATATATATATATATATATATATATATATATATATATATATATATATATATATATATATATATATATAACACAGTATTCAAAATTAAATAATATATTCTTTACCAGAAGCAATCTTTATCAACTGTTAATACAAATGTTTGTATTAACAGTTGATAAAGATTGTCAGTGAAACAATTGAAAGTACTTCTGCTAAAGAATATATTATTTAATTTTGAATACTGTGTTAAATATATTTGTTTGAATTATTATTATATGATTTAAAAATACAGACATTTAATGGTTGTAGTTATATATATATTGTGCCATTACAATTTAGTCACTAGATAAATTTATAATGTATGTAGAAATAACCAAAAATCATCATCACAATTTTATAACCATAAAAGTTAGCATCCAATCAAACCCTACAATCCATTCTAAAACTTAAACAGAGAAAGAATTCAACAATTATCTTTACTTGTTTGTGTGTTGATGAAAGGTAATACACACTTTAAACTATTTAATATTTAATTTTTCTTTAAAACAAAGCAATCATACATATACAATCATGAAATTATTATTGTTTTTATTTCAAATATTAAACATTTTTAACTTTCTTTAAAATAACCTATGCTTGATCAATTCTAATATTTTATTATATACTTTTATTTTCTTTTCTTTAATTATAATTGGATTTAAGTTACAGACTTAATTATAATTTTATAATTACTAACTACAATCATATTATTTATTTATTATGAATGATTTAAAGAATGAAGGATGTGTACATTACATACAAAAATTTACATTTCCTAAATATTGAAGAAAAGAAGTATTAAATCTGTCAAATTATTTTTTTTGTACAATTTTTTGTTAAAGAGAAATCTGTTTATCAGATATTGATCTTTGTACAATTTTTTTTTGTAAATGATTGTTTCACTTTGAGTTAATGGGTCAGAGCTCTAAAATTTAAATTGTCTTATCTCAAGATCTAAAGAAGACTCAAAGATTTGAAGTGTTACCTATGTTAAAAAAAAAATATTATTTTTATATATATATATATATATATATATATATATATATATATATATATATATATATATATATATATATAAAAGAGAAAGAGAGAGAACTGATAATAAAGCAGTGTAAGAGTAAAAGGGAAAAGATATAAATAAATTTTAAAGAATAGTTTTAAGTTATAAAATGATAGAAGGTTATAATGAGTATAAAAAGATTACGAATATAATAAAGGGGCTTGATTCATCAATAAAATAACTCAAAGATTGACCCAAACAGAGGATAGTTAAACAAAGTTAATTACAAAAAAAACGAAAATAGAACAAGTAGCTCCAGAAATTCCATGCTTTGATATGGATAACATTCAATTGTTTCATGCTCTTCTAAAAGTATCAAAGAAATAAGGTCAAAAATTGATAAAGAAAAAAGTGGATCCAAAATTTCAGGAAAAAACCATAAATGGATAAAGAAAAATTTCCCAGAAAAATTTCAAAATGTTGAGTACAGTGAAGGCTGTAAAACTAATGGGAACATCATAGTAGAAAAAACCCAGACAATTAGAATATTATGGAGTTTATTAATTAATACAAACATTATAGAAAAACCAAAACTACCATTTATAATCAAATAAAGGCAATGGATATATAGAGACTTTAAAGTGTTGTACATCCCAGAGGAAAGTCTAAGATAAATGCAAAGATTATAGGCCAATCAATTTTCAATGCTGAAAAATGTCAAACAGATATGATGGATACTTAAACAAATACTATTAATGAAAATGGTGCTAAAAGTAATCTTAAGGGTTCACTCATGGATAACTATGGAATTTAAAGACAATTAGTAAATAAAATTAATACTTTATATAACTTTATTTTAAACCTAGTTGCAGAACAACTAAGTCTGAAAACATTGTCTTAATAATTCCCAAGTAAGATTTCTAAAGAGTCATTTAAATAAACTTACAACAGCTTTCTTATTACATTAATTCCAGTCTATTTATTAGATTAAAAATTACCACTCTGATCTTTGGTTTTGCAATATTAAAACAAGTACTGATAATCAAGAAAAGCTAACACTTTTTATTAGGGCAATTTTTGTTTTGATATTAATCAATCAGCCTAATTAATAATTTTTACTTTTTGACTGAATAAAATTATTCAAATTCCATTTGAATTATTATCTGAAGTTGTAAGCTAGTCCAGATAAAAAAAACTAAATTATAAACATAAATGATTATGATCAGAATGCTAATTAAAGATGGCCAAAATAATTTATAAAAAAAGAGACTTTGTAACAAAAAAAAAAAAATAAATGTACAAGATTATCAACTTGCACATTCTGCTAACAATAATATGCGCAGAAACCCCACAACTGGTCGAGAATGTAAAAACCAAATAAATTAGAGCAGGAGCAGCTTGTCTTGATTGTTCTTCTTTTGGCTGGTCCTGGATCACAAAGGATCCAGGACCACTTTATGCTGAACTAGTTCATCATGCAGAGTGGAAATCAGAGTATTTGTGGACCCCTTCTTTCACCATAAAGAGGTTACTCCAAAAAGCTTTTGAGCCCAGCCTTACTATGGACCAGGAACATCAAAAGGCCAATGAACTTAATTCACAATGAGCTCTTTCATCCCAAAAAAATCATGCATGAAATAATATATGATCAACATAGACCCACATATCTTACTAGTAAGATATTATTATTCATACCCAATTTGTGACTAAATTAAATGTTTGCACACAAACTTTAACTATGAAGCTTCTAATACCAAAATAGACATTTACCTAGAAAAAACTTAAGTTGTGAACTGTTTAATTATTTAATATTATCTGGATGAGCATGTGAATGTTTCTTTCAATTTATTAATTATTTATCATTTAAATATTTCAATTTGTGTAAATAAAATATTTACCTTTAATATTAACTTTTCATTGTACTTATTTTTAGTTTATTAAATTTTATTATTACAAAAGATTATTTTAAGAAATGTATAATTACCCATGCCAACATGTTCATTTTAATCTACAAAGTCATGAACAAATTCTTAAATATTACTTGACAAGAAAGTGAAATCACATAAAAATTACATTTAGTTGTTTACTACAAAGATATGTAATGCAATGCAATAGAAAGTAGCAATAAATCACAGTCTCTAAAATATTTCGTTTTAGTTATTTGATGTGAATCTACTTAATTTGGTATCGTGGGAAATCAGTGAGTCTACAGACTCTGGTACCCTTTTAATAAAATAAAAAACTGATTCCACAGACAATTTGAATAGCAATTCAATATTAGGCCAGTTAATTAGGAAATATAGCTATGTTCTTGAGATATCTAAACTCATATATGAATGAAAGATTCTTCATTTTCATAGTTTGATTAATTAGCACTTTATAGGGTGTAATTGAAGGTGTAAAACCCACTATGAATATATATATATATATATATATATATATATATGCATAATATTTTTTTAAAAATTTAAATTTCTCTATATACATAATATTTGGCTCAAAGCCACATCAACAGAGATTAAAAATTCATGTTAGTAGAGAATTGTATGAAGCATTTTCATCATACACATTTAAAACAGGCAAAACTGTCCATACAGTAGTGCTACTCAGTGCCAACCAGAGTAATCAATGGATGCCAGAAGGTTTGTGCATAAAATTCCATCTAGCACCTATTCATCCAATATCCCCAGACTAGTTTCTGGCCTGTGGTCTTTGTCAGTGATGAGCTAAGATCTAGGTGCAGTGCTCTCAGATCCAAAGCTCTTCACTGACAAAGGCCACAAGCCAGAAACTAGTCTGGGGATATTGGATGAGTAGGCACTAGATGGGATTTTATGCACAAACTTCTGGCATCCATTGATTACTCTGGTTGGCACTGAGTGGCACTACTGTATGGAGAGTTTTGCCTGTTTTAATAACAGTTATGTGCTAGCATAAGAAATAGTGATCATGTGATGTTTAGTGGCATACCCTAAATATTTCTAACTTTGAGAAACATTCTGTTAAATATTAAATTGAAACTGATAAGAATTTAAAAATATTGATAGATCTTAATGATGATTCAAACTTAACTAAGATCAAAAAGAAAATAATTGATACATTAATAACAATTGCAACAAAGATAGCTGGTACAAAAGGCAGAAATTTGCTAATATATTTTTAACTAATGCAAGACAATATATTAGCTTTCAATGAAAATAAAACTTAACCATAAAATAACTCCTAGCATGATTTTTGAGGATGCTTATAATATAAGTGCTAGTTAAGATCGGTAGCCCAATAATCTTTTGTTTGCCATTGAAACATACGATGGATGTATTAAATTATAAAGTAATGAATGTGCAAATAGACAATATTATTTACATTAATGCTTTAAAATATGAATTTTTTTCTACAGTACAAGCTTTTTTCATACCTGCACTTACATATTAATATAAACTGAGCTTTGATTGTATATATGTGTGGAGATGATAATCTGGGCCAACTGATAAGTGCTGGTTTAGCACAAAATACATATATTGGTGATTATTTATCTTTTTGACATGTGTGTGATCAAGTGTATCAGTGGTATGAATAGCATGTATGGTTGAGGGGTATGTAAAAGTCTGAGTTCAAACCTCCTATATTAATGCTTAAAATAAATGGTAATATACATTATATGGTTCTTTTGTATTTTCCAGTCAACTATCTTTGACAAACATAATTCTACCTGTATAGAGAAACAATTTATCTTCCACAAGTCTGTATATCGATCAATTTATAATTTCATTTATATATTTTTAAGTACTTATTTTATTTATATTTAATACTTAAATCTAGAATTCTTGATTTAGTTTTAGAATTTTAGCATGGTAATTGTTTAAATATTCAAGCTTAATTTCTTAAACATTTTTTTTATCCTGAATGACTTTATTAAAATAACAAGTGATTTTAATAATCAAAGTTTAGTGTAAATTAAATCATCAGTATTTTTTCTAAAGATAAGTTTTTAAAAAGAATACCCAAGCAGAATTATTACAAGTAATTTGAAAAGTGTTTTCAATTTGCATACTTGATAATGGGTGGATGTGGTTGAGTTATATATGAATCATTGTAATTCAGTACACCATATGTTGTAATGGGCATAGTTAATGTGCATGTATGAAATACAGAAACATTACTGAATTTTTGTACTTATATTTTTTATTGCTTTTGTGTGAACAAACTATTCTTAACTGTAATAATTTTTGTTATAAATCCTGTCACAAGTTTTAATTAACACTTGATTTAATAGTAAATTTAAACAGAATAACATTCTGATCCCCAGATAAGATGAGTACAAAACGAAAGCTATTTTGGTGAATACAAAAAAGGAATTATGGGGTGCTCCTGCAATAAGAATTTTATCAGCTCTCTATAAAAAGAAGTACTTGGATAAATGTAGATTTTTGTATGTGAAAAATTAAGATATTCCCTCAAAATAAACCCTATAATGTCTTTTGGAGCAGTCTTATTTTGGAGAAACATGGTATGAAAAAAAACAACAAATATAAATGTATTTAAAGAATCATTAAGAGTTGCATATCTGGAATTCAGTAAAATAATAGAAAGAATTAATAATATTATAAAAAAGATAACTTGAATTGCAAAAAAGCTATATAAGATAATACTATAGAAGTTGATAGGCAAGAGAGATTAATAATGATTTAAAAAATATAACTTGAATTGGAAAAAATGCTATAGTCAAGAATAAAAGTTACTAAAGTATAAAACAGTATCTTGGATTTGAAAGAAAGTTTTTTTAATAATTATAAAAAGAAGAATGATTGTTAAAAAAAAGAGATCATGAAATGTATTTGTAAATATCAAACAAGAATGGGAAGCCATTGTACCCAATGATTGATTTTGAGGTTCTATCTATTAACCAAAGCCATAATTATGGTTGGTTTTTCAAGAGTAGATATGGGCTAACTAAAATAATAATAGGGCATCCTGGGATATCTTGAGTTGCATCATACAGTATCTTTTAGCAGTATATTTTAAAAGACAGGAAAAGAATAACTAAATAGTAAATAAATTATAAAGTAAAGAAAATATCTATCCATCTTGTACAATCCTGTAAAAAATGCAAAAAGCCAATATTGATCAGAGCAGTCTGTCTTATAAAATAAGGCTCATACCTCTAGTTGCTGTAGATGGGCACAATTTGCTATATAAACATTAAAAACAAACTATAATCAACTTTGCTCTTAGGAAAAAGTGGAGAAATCAGGAGGAATCTCATTGATAAGTATATAAAATTTCTACTGACTGTTGTCTTTGGCAGGATGGCTCAGTTGATTAGAGTATTACCTTAAAAATCCAATACTCAAGAATCTAAGGATCCAAGTTTGAATCCCATGTTAATACTGTTACTGGTCAAGTCTGCAACACTTGAAGAAGAGAGGAGAATAATATTTCTCAAAACTTTGTCACTAACTTGTTTGATGTGTTATTATTTGAAATCTTTAAATAAAATTAAATTTTTCTAAAGACATTCAATACTCATATTAGATGATGGAAATAGTCTAATATAAAAATACAACTATTACTTTATTTTATTTGGATTTTAATTCTAATACTATATTATATATTCTCAAGTTTTGTTTTTCTCAATGCATCATTCATCTTAGATCAATCATGTCACAGCTCTTCATCAACTCAGATATGTGAAAATTAAGTACAGTGATAGAAAACTGGATAATGGCTATATTGTTCGAAGTTCATAAGAAATTTGAGCACCATAATTGATTCCAGGACCTCCCAATCCTATGCCAGACTTTATAACATTGTACCAAACAATGCAGGGGGAAAGGCTAATGGCTTTATTGCTCAGGAGTTCATAAGAAATTCAAGCACCATCAGAACCGATGCTGGGACCTTCTGATCCTATGTTGGATGCTCTATTGTTCTGGAAAATCACACAGGGCAATAACACAGTGATAATAGACTATAAACATTAAAAGTGGAGGGAGTGAGTATGATAGATTGAAGAATTAAAAGACAGAAAATCATTAATAGATAAATGTAAAAAATTTTTTTTACAGAAATACATTTTACACTGTTCAGAAAATATTTTGAAAACTTTATTTTCATATAGAATATTTCTTTGTAAACATTATCAGAAATTGTGAATCAGCTTTGAATATCGAATTATTTCTCCTCCAACCATCTTCAATTTTGTCCATCCTCTGCAAAAATGCTGAGAAAATTCAAATAAGCTTCATGCTGTTTTTTTTAGCTGATTATTCACTAAATCACAGAGGCAAAATTCTCCATACAGTAGTGCCACTCAGTGCAAACCAGAGTAATCAATGACTGCAGGAAGGTTTGTGCATAAAATCCCTCTCTAATGCCTACTCATCCAATATCCCCAGACTAGCTTTTTCCTTGTGGTTTTCATTAGTGAGAAACCTTCCTGCATCCATTGATTACTCTGGATGCACTGAGTGGCACTACTGTATGCAGAATTTTGTCTCTGTGTAAACAGCTTGTGTAAGCATAAAGATTGGTGATCATGTGATATTCACTAAATAACAGCTCTGTCTGTCACTTCTGGTTTTTGAATGGTTTAAGATCGCCCAAGACACAAACCTGGATTATTTATTATTTTCTGTCTTTTGAAAATTAAGATGAACTTCATCTTCGAACACTGCATTGAATTCCTATTTAAAATAACATCAATAAATAAGTAATCAGATGGTTATATTGCCTGAGATTTCATAGGAAGTTTGAGCATTAGAAATTCCGGGATTAGAATTGATTTGATGCTTTATGCTTCAGAATCTGAAGACTTACCATTGAATTAAATCATACAGAGCAATTATTCTAAATATTAAGATTCTTTAAAAAAAGGCAATATTTTTGTGTTATTTTACTTTACTAATCTCTGACTGTAATTAAAAATCCATTAATAATTGATACTTGGAGGCTCATAAGTACTAATTTGATAGGCTGATGAAAAGATGTCTGTTTATTTGGTTGAGTGATTTTTCATATGTGAGAGAGAGAGAGAGCTTAAACATTGTACAAAGGATTTGTAAGCAATCAGTCCATAAATCTTCCATTTCAAGAAGCTGCAAAAACTTTTACCACATTGCTTAATAATTATTCTTGTAATAATACTTGGTAGAAGTTAATGCAATAGTAGAGAGTTCGATTCAAGAACTAATAACCTTAGATCAAAACTTGTTATTTCAGGTGTTTGATAGTAATATGACTTTTCAAGTATCCAATCACTCTTATTTATTGTTATAGAACAAACCGAGTAATATGGGGAAATTGTCAATAAAAACTATTTGCCTTAATATATGTATAAGCAGGTCCTTTCTGTGCTGAGGTGCAGGGGAAGGCAATGCATCAAGATAGAACACTGTAGAGATAGTACAAACGACTCGCCTTAATGTAGAGGGTATATGTTATCATTAAGGGCGGCAATATAATTTTCCATCTGGGCGGCACATACCCATGGAACGGACCTTTGTGTAAGTATTATAAAATACATCAGTACAGTGGAATACACTAAATAATGTATTATATGGATTTCTAAATAAATATAATGCTAATGAATAATTTTTAATGTTATTTAACACTGCGTTATTTCGCTATTTACAAACATCATGTATTCTAAACGTGAAAAGTCTAATAGGAAAAAAACATGAGAAAAATTATAATTTTTATTGTTTTCTTTCTATTAAAATTAATAAAGTACGATTGTATTTTACAATGTAAAATAAATGGATGAGTGAATATTAATCCCTGATTTTAAAAAAGTGTGATGGAATTACTTTTATTCGCCGATCTAAAGAATCGGAATAACTTACGCATCTATTTAACAATTTCCAATGTAAAAGTTATTAAATAAATCAGTAAACAAATTTAACACATTAGCAAATTTTATTCAGTGATTTTTAAGTAAAATATATCCAATATATGTTTAAAACATTTCACTTAGAATTTTTTTTAAAATAAAATTAACGATTTCTTAAAACACAAAAATTTAATACCTTTTTTTTAAAATTCATAAATTGTTAGTAAGTTTTTTTAAAGTATTAATATATACTTAAAATAGCGTTAAAAGATTAATATTTAATAAAGATGTGCATAAAATTAATATTTTATGCAACACAATCATTTAGTTTCAACCGAGCCTTTTAAATGAGTTGATTTAAATGATGGTTTTAACAACTTTAGATGTATAATAAGATGATACTGTTTGGGTTACGCCGCTGCTCAACTTTAAAAAAAGAGAGAAAAAAAATTAATAAGTTTTAAAAGGAGTTAGATGACAAAGTTGTCATTAGTTAATCTTATTGGATAATGGTGTGTGGTATTAAATTTGTATGTGACTCACAAAGTGAGCAGAAACAATTAAGATTCCTTTTAAATAATGACCTTAAAAACATGCCGTTAAATCATTAGACGTATTTTACGAAAAAAAAAACACCTTGCATTTAAATTTATATACTGTACAGTATTTTTTTTTAAAAATAGTGTAAACCATATTATAAAATAACAAAGAGAAGGTAAGTCAGGATGGAGGAAGTAAAATCGCAGGATGATTCATAATGAGAGAGAGTATTAACATCCTTAATAAATGCAGCGTGAAATAAATGGACGTTAGTTAATCTCTTGATTAATAAACAAAGCAATAGTTTATAAAAACTTTTGTTTTTCCACCTTTGAGTAGATAATTTATTTTTTAATATTCTCCATCCCAGTACACTTTGTATTCAACCGTTTGTTATAGTATCGTTTTGATAAGGAAGCAAATTAAAAATAATTTAGTAAGGCTTAATATGAGATGAGGCATTTGTTAATTAGTAACCATGTTGCATGACAGAGTAATCAATCAGAATGCAGGTCGGCTCAAAAAGACTTTTTTTCCCTTCTCAGTAATGTGCACTCATATCGTTTCCTTTGGAGTAACATCGAGTTAATTTACATATGAAAAGACAGAATCTTATGTCAAGTAACTACACAGTTGGGTTTAATTACTGTTGTTAAATGTTCTTATTTATGTTTTTTTTCTTCGTTGACCATTTGTCAAATCACTTAATGACAACAAAAATCAGCACTATATGTTTTCTATATCTGCTTTGTGTAGTATATATGTTAAGTTCTCTGAGTGAAAGTAAGTAGAGTAACTAAGAAATAAAGCAAGTACAATGACAATGTATTAAATCTTGATCATCATCAGTAATAATTGGTCAACTTGTAAACACATTATTCTAACATTCAAATTTGAGTATATTTTCTAAGGCAATGAAAATCTGCTTTGTGTAGTATACATGTTGTTAAGTTCTCTGAGTGAAAGTAAGTAGAGTAACTAGATAATAAAGCAAGTACAATGACAATGTATTAAATCTTGATCACCATCAATAGTAATTTGTCACCCTGTAAACACATTATTCTAACACTCAATTTTAGAATTATATTATAAACTAACTGAGATTCACTATCATCAAAATGTTTTTTGTTAATACTTATCATAGTTTAACTATACTTTTTTATTGTTGTTATTATCATCTTTTAATTTCAACCTAGTCTATGCCCTGATAGGTTTATATCCCATGAGATCAGGGCTTCATCTCTGGTGCTAGACTTTCTTATAAATTCTGAATCTCAATTATAGAATCTTTATATAAATGGTTTTTATATTTTCAACTAAATGTTTCATCATTCCTATGCTGCTTACTGTAAAGTTTATTAAGTAATAATACATGCCAGATAATAATGCTTATTAGATCTCTATTCTGTGCTGATCTATCCAATATCCTCAAACTAGATTCAAGCTTGTGGTTTTAAAAATGAGAAGCTTTGGATCTTGAATCAATGCACCTAGACTTTTAGGATCTAGAGCACGTTCCTAATAGCACCCTTCATTTATCTCTCTGTTTTATTATCAAACTATCAAACTCATATTAAAAAGTGTATAGATGCTTTTAATTCAAGTCAACTTGTTCACACAATCATATACATCTGAAACCAATTCAGTTTCTCTATATATTATATCAGGCAATATTTTATTGCCTTATATTTCAAATGAAGGAAGATTTAAATTAAATAACTATTAATATTAAATTAAAAACAATTTGTTTCATTTTAATTTTATATATGTTTATTTAATTATTTCAAACTATCTATTTTATTTTTGTATTTAGCTATTATTATTGTTTATTATTTTGTTTATATCTTAAGTTCTCAATTGTTATAAGTTTTTTAATTCTTGTTTGGAATTTTCATAAGCTTGATTGCAAATTATTATTGTGGTTATTTTATTGAATAAATTGAATAATAATAAAGTAATATAAATATTAATCAATATATGACAGAAATTACAAAATATATATATTTATAATTATATAAAAAATCATTATCGGTACATTATTTTATGTCTTTTTAATGTTAAATGTTATTGGTTTTAATCATTAATATGTTATTGCATACACAATGACATCTATTGTTTTATAATAAAAAGAAAAATTATAATAATAGTAAATAAATAAAATAATACATTAATGAAAAATAAAAATTGTATTGCTGAAGAGATAAATATTGAATGGTCAAATAATAAAAGTCTGGAAAAATTAATATGCATATTTATAAAATAAAAGATGATATAAAATATAAAAAAGGATTGCATATAAAATTAACATGATTTATTATGGATATATAGGAAAACAATTAACTGAAAGAGCCAAAAAAACCTCATAACATTATAATTTATAGAAAAGATAATAAATGTGTTTTATACATTCACTATTTATATATAGAGCTCACAAATAAGCTCGTAACAAGCTTTGCAGAATATCCCCAACTTCAGACTGAGGTGTTGTTGCTGAGGATGCCAGAAGCAGAAAACAGTTTGGGGTTGGGGATATTCTGCAAAGCTTGTTAAGAGCTTATTTGCAAGCTCTATATATAACATTTATAATATAAGCTTATTAAATTAGGTCATGTGATATCTGACTTTATTTTTTTGTAATTCACTATTTAACATCTCAATATCAAATAGATGCTATAAAAATATTAACCTGTAAATTACATTAAGGATCCAAAAAGAAAACAAATATATGAAACAAATTATATTAATCATAACAAAGATAAATATATGAATATATATAGCAGGGGTGGCCAACTTTTATGTTCATAAGATCTACTTTTTATTTTAAAAATGTTTCGCAATCGACTTGTTGTCACAGGCGATCAACTTGTCATAGGTGTAGTAAGTGGAGGGGTGTGTGATATACGTACTATTTTTATATATCTACCTAGTAAAAAAATAGCAATTATTTAATGGGCCAAAAAACTCATGTCGGGGGAAATAAAGCAACATGAGTAATTATTGACATTATTTATTAATTCAAATTAGCTACATTAAATCAAGATTACAAATATTATTTTCAGTAATGATACGACTTAATGGACTTCACCTATCTATGAATTGGGAAAAAAATAGAACAAAAACAAAAATAACAAAAAAAACTTGAAAATCTTGACTTAATTTGTTTCACTCATTACCCGACAGCTCTTGCCAGATTGGCTTCGCGATCGACCAAAAATGGTTTTGCGATCGACCAGTGGATCACGATTGACTTGTTGGACACCCCTAATATATAGAACTTTAATAAATTTTATTAATAACTGATCAGTTAAAATGGAAAATTATATAATAAGTATATATAAAATTGTGTAAAGCATATTTTTTATCTTCAATTGCTATTGAATTTATAACAATTTGGATTGCTGTATCAGAATTTTATTTTTATTCACTTTTTATTTTATTTATTAGTATTATTGTTATTTTTTCATTATAAACAATAGATGTTATCCTGTATGCAGTAATTTAGTAATGCAAAGCAGATAGCATTAATACTGAAATGGGTATAAAATTACATGCTGAAAAAAGTTTTTCAATATAATTATAAAGAAAAACAATGTACAATGCTAGCTGAAATTCCTATAAAATATTTTGAACATCCCATAGCTATATTACTTTTAGCCACAATCTGCTTTAAATAAAAAAAAGGCTTGATTTTTGCACTTCAATATATATATATATATATGTAATTGCTGTTATATATTGATATTTATATAACTTTATTTGAAAAAAAAAAGCATGAATTTTCTTTATTTTTATTTTTGATGATATTGAATAATAATATATTAAAAGATATATTATCTTTCCTAATTTAAAAAAGTGTGGGATATTTTAATTATAATGAAATATAAGATGAGATAATCTTATATATAAAATCCCTAAATGTTTGTCTATAATGCTGTCACATGATATTCAAGTTGAACATTTCTTTATTAAAGAGTGTATTTTGCAAGAAAAAAATTTGTTTTGCCATTAATAAACCATAATTTTTTATGAAGCATTTTATGCAGAGGAAGTATTTCCTTTCTTTCACAGGCTGGGTATATTTTCCAGCAAGTAATTTTACAAAACAAAATAAAAATTGTTAAAGCAACTAATTATAAAAAAAACTATTACAAAAATGATGACTCTTCTATAGATTAGGTACATTTTCGGATTCTAAAAAAAGTATATTTTGCAAAAGGTATCTGGAATCATACTTTTTGAAGGAAAAATGCTCCAAAAATATCAGTACCTGTGCTTTTAAGTACAGTATAGAACTGAATATGTATAGTATTAAAATCACCTAGAAACTGTAATCAGAGTACTTAAATTTATATTTGAAATGTGATATTTAGTGAGGGGAAAAATAGATATGATAGTACCATATTTAGATTTAGGATTGGTTAGCTTATAATTGAAGTCATGTAGTTTAATGTCACATAGTTCATGATTCCACAGTAATACCATGCATGATTGAAATTTCGTTAAAGCAAATTAAAAAAGCTATTATAAAAATAATGGCCTTTCCATAATCTGGGTACATTTCTGGTTTCTTAAAAAATATGGTATTTTACAAAAGACATATGGAATAAAAAAATTTGAAGGAAAAAATGGTCAAAAAAATCAGAACATGTGCTTTTAACTTCAATACAGAACTGAATAGGTATAGTACTTAAGTCATAAAGAAAATGTGATTAGAATACATAAATTCATGTTTGAAAAGTGATATTTAGTGAGGGCGAGGACAGATGCTATAGTATTGTATTTACATTTAGTTTTGGCTAGCATATAATTAAATCATGTAGTTTAATATGTAGTTCATGACTCCACATGCATGTCAAAATTGTTAAAGCAACCAATTAAAAAAAACTATTACAAAAACAATTGCCTTCCCATAGGCCAGGTACATTATATAAAAAATAAATTTTAAATCACTATTCTATTTTATAAGATTTTGTGATCTGGATGCCTTGTATTTATTGTGGAATAAAAATTTTTGAAAGATTAAGAAATTTTGATCATAACCTACATTGCCTAAGTCTTTGATATAATTTTCAATGTTGTTTTTCCTGTCTGTATTGAACTTGCAAAGATTTTAGTTTCTGTGAAGCCAGATAATTTATGTGATGTGGGACTATGTGAATGAGGATAAATGGCACCATGGTCATTGAAAGGTTTGTTGATCATTTTATAATTTATTGGATTATGGTATATACATATCTAAAATCTTTAATCCTTGAGTGCATCTTCATATTCTATGGTGCCCACCAAAGATGATAGCTGAGTCATCTCATTATTTATTTTAATGATACTTCTTCCTCAGCATAAATTAACATGTCAATATATTGTATATATAAAAGAGTGAAAGCTGTGGCAAGGTGTTTGGAGATATCTGCTTCCTAAAATTTATTTAACACAATACTACACACTATACCACTAAGTAGTAACTTCATGGGCCATCCATGCTCTATTGTACAAAGTCTGCCAATAATCAGAGCTGTGATATTACTATCCATCCATTTAAGGGCATTGGTAATAAAGTTAGTCTTGTTCTGATCAAAGCCTAATTATATTAATGGGTCATGGATTATGTCTATGGATTATGGACATGACATGGATCCATGTAATTTCACCATATCCAATAAGGCAAGAATATACTAGGGATTAAAAGTTTATGATTTTAATAGCTGTATGCAGTCAAATGGAGACTTGATTATGAATCCATTGAATCTTACATAATCTATAAGCCATTTAATTATTATTTTGGCTGTTTTATAGAAGCACTCCCAAACTCTATTAGTAATCTGAGAGGCTGATCACTTTCTAAACCTTCACAGTTACAAGAATTCTTGAAGGGTTGGAAACTGTGGGATAAATTCTTCTGGTATTCAGATATGTTGATAGCTTTATTTTAATATATTTTTTAAATGGATCCAATATAAAATTGGTGTTCCTGGATCATGAAATCAATTCTGGTGACAATTTTGATCCACTTAACATCAAAGTAGTTTGCACTGAGCACAATTATTGCAAAAGAAAATTTAAGGAGGTGTGATTTATCACCAAAAACATCTACATGCTAAATAAAAAATCATGTGTGGCTTTATCATACACTGGAATATGTAAATCTATCAATTTACATAATGATTACTTTTTATATGTTTGTTCTCTGCTTCCTCTCCCTCATTTACAAATTTGACTTTACTTAGTGCCATGGATATGACTTATCTGGCCAAAATTAGTGCTAAGTTGTAGTTCATATATAATATTTAATCTTTCCTTTGTAGTGAACTACACTCCTTATTGAATTACAAAATAAAAAGGAAAAAAATGAAGATTCTAGAGTTATAATGTCTTTAATTTTAACAATTACAGGCAACTCTAATCTATGTCTAGGAGTAGTTTAAAACTAGTAAAATGTCACATGATTCTATCACATGATATCAGCATACTCAATGTTGTTTCAGCATCTTACAATAGCTGGTATAGGTGTAGTAAAAAAATAAAGGATGTTGCTGAAAGCACATTTAGGTAAGCTGAAATCATGTGATAGAGTTATATAATATTTTGTGGGTTTAAAATGTTCTTAATGACTTTTACCAATAATGAACAATTGTGTCTCTATGTTATAGAAATGAAGAGATTATAATATAATTTCTACTGGAAAATCCTTCTCTTGAAATACTTTCTACTCTTACTCCTAACATTAATTATTTGCTCATCTTACATCAATAATAAACAATCAAATTAAGAACATATGCAGAATATTTAATAAGCCTTATTTTTTAGTAAATGCTTTACAATGAAACTGTAATGCTTTACCTATCATGCATAAGACAAGTATTTAAATCTCAGTCAATTTTTTTTCCAGCAGAATTATAATTTTTCCAAATAACTGGTTTATATCCAATTACTGTTAAACATACAATCTATCAGTAGTGTGACTGCTCTAGGGACAGGTTTGGAATGCAATTATACAGCCAGTCTATCAATTTTTCCATTCTGTTTTGTTCATTCCCACAATAAACAAACAAAAAAATTACATGTCAGTAAATATGGTGAGTAAATGAATATGTGACTATTCTTAGTGAGAGAATAAATCACAGTTGAAAAATTGCTCACTCCAATTGACATGGGATAAGGTGAGTAAAACCTTCTTCAGGTTTGTGATGATGGTGTTCTAGTTGTATTTTTATACTGGACTATTTCCATCATCTAATATGTGTATTGAATGTCTCTAGAAAAATTTAACTTTATTTAAATATTCCATATACATTCAACTGTTAGTAATAGCACATCATATACATTCAACTGTTAGTAATAGCACATCAAACAAATCCAGGTTTGAATCCCATGCTAGTACTGTCACAGTTCAGGCCAGCAACACCTGAAGAAGAGGGGAGAAAATACATCTCAAAACATTGTGCTTATACTAACCTTTTTGATGTGCTATTACTAACAGTTGAATGTATTGGGAATATTTAAATAAAGTTAAATTTTTCTAAAGACATCCAATACACATACTACTGCTTAATAAAAACTTTTAAAGAGGCCTTAGACATACAGTAATTATTTAATGATTTCTTTATTTTTTTGCTTTTTATGTTTATAAACATGTTTATGCTGCAAGGATTGCTAGCAAGTAGCCTGCTATTGTAGGATTGTTCTAAAAACATCATTTTATGGTAATATAAAGGCTAAATGTTATTACCTTTTAAGAAATAGTTTAGCATTTAATATCAATCTAAACAAAAGCAATTGAAGCTTCTGGGCAAACCATTAGAATTTAGATTTTGGTATTAAAATGAAAGTTAAATATAATTCTTCTTCTGAGTTAGATGTTACCACTTCTCCTACTAAGGATATCTAATAATATAAAGTGAATTTATATTTTCAAAGACATCTATGAAAATTAATGTTAAAACCAATGTAAATAACACGATTTCATCAGTTTCATAAGTTGATGATGGAATAACATTTAGAGCATATATTTATTAAACATATTGTATAACAGAATGAAATCATCACTAGTTAAAAGATGTTGAGGCTTTTTCTGTAACCAATGTCTTTTCAGGGGGCATTTGCTGAAAAACTTATTCATCATTAAAAGCTATTTGAAAATTTTTGTAACAAAATGAGTATAGGAGAAGCATCATTTGAATCACCATCATATGAGATTAATTATATCAAAAATAATATATTCATTAATATTACTTATAATAACTTCTTTCATATACAATTTAATGCAAACAATTTTTCTTTAAAAACTTCTTTATTTTCCTTACAGTTTCAACTGTCCAGCAGTCTTCATCAGAGTTGTTTTTAAATCTCCTCTGCTTTGAAGGTTTGAAAAAAGCCTGATGAAGACTGCTGAACAGTTGAAACTGTAAGAAAAATAAAGAAGTTTTTTAAGAAAAATTGTTTGCATTGAAGTGTATATGAAAGAAGTTATTATAAGCAATATATATATATATATATATATATATATGAAGATATGCAAAGAAAGTAAAAGAGAAGAATAAGAGTATATATTCATTAATCATTCAAATCACCACTCACAATGTTAAAATATTTCAGCAACACCCTCTGTGAACAAATATAAATTCTGAACTTCAAACAGTTTAGCTGTTTGAAGTTCAGAGATTATATTTGTTCACAGAGAGCATTGTTGAAATATCTTAACAACAGTGAGTGGTGATTTGAGTGTTTTCTATCTATTTCAGCTAGTGATATGTATTATGATATATTCTTTAATATATAAAAAAGCTTAAGTTTAAGTTCAAAGCTGTTAATTCCTGTCTTTCATAATCATAAAAGAGAGCACAGCCACAATTGTGATCTGATTGTTGTTAAAATTATGTGTGAAGAAAGAAATTATTGCAAACATAAAATAAAAGAAGTGTGATTCATTATACAAAATGAATATGTAATGATCCAAAAATCAAATAACCTTCAAATCAGCAGAAAATTAATTGTTATAGGCAGACAAACCATGAAAATGATGCGAAAGCATTGAAAGGGTCCTTGGTACTTAACTAAATTTTATATTTAAATTCTGATTATATTTTTTACTTTAATACTTAGAATGGCAGAGTATCAAAACGTAATTATATATAAATCGCTATTCAAGAAATTAAATTGAACAAATTGAAGTGAAAAGATTTTGTCAAGCGTTGGTGGCCTAGCGGTTAGCATAGCTGCTTTCCAAGCAGCCGGCCCAGGTTCGCTTCCCGGTCAATGCTTTGACATATAAAAAAAAGTAAAAAGATTTTGAAAATGACCATGAATATGGTCAAAGTGCACACAATGCTCTTTGATGACGATATATATGAATGTGGATTTATTAAATTCTTATATAATAATAAAAAAAAACTTATAAAAAATGGGTATGTGGAAAATGATTTATATATTTATATATTCTGTTGTTAAACAGATCGTGTGACATTTAAGCAGTAAAATAGCATGCTAAATGCAATTTTCAATCAAAAACAAAAAAGATTTTCTTTTTGGTGAAAAAAACAATAGATGCTTGATAGGCACAAATATTTATTTTCTAAATAATAAAAAAAAAGTTGTATTGCAATAAATCTACATGTGATAGAAAAGCTAATAAATGTTAGAAACTAGAAAATATGAAGCCTGGAGAGAATTCACGATGAAATTTTTTTTCATTCTGTTCTGGATAAGATTAAGTGTTTAAGTTTTTACCCCAACACCCACCAAATTGATTGGTGAATTGTACCTTGACAAGCAGGTAAAAGTAAAATGTCACACTATCAGAAGAAAAGATATTAAAATAAAAGATCAAAAAAACAATTGTGTTTGTGCAAAAGAAATATTTGTCATTTAAATTGTCCACTTTTCCTAAGAAAATAATGTCCTTTTGTGATGAAAAATGTTCAAGAGTTTTTCTATTTGAGTATAAAGATAACTTTGAAATATTTAAGTACAACAGTTTTTCTGGGGTACTGCTTAGTGAGGATGTAACTTATAGATACCTGCAAGACATATATTATCTCGTATACTGGAGAAATTCTAACGATCTCATATTATAACTCAAGAATAATGCAATCTTATTATGCTGCACGGAACTATACAAATTTATTTATTTTTTATAAAACTAAATAAAGTTATCTGTTTAGATATACCATATTACTTCAAATATAAGATTCCTCCGAATTTAAGACCCAATAGGATTTTAAGTTTGGAAAATTGGAAAACAAATTTAAAAATGATTTTATTAAAAAATAAAGAGCATTTTTATGTAAATATAATAAGTTCACCTAATTTATTGCAAATCTTTTTCAGACCTACATTCACTTTCTACATCTTCACTTTCAAAACTTGAATTCGCATTTTCACTATTCCACCAGGTACACCATCTTCAGTGCCACTTCAATTGTTAGCAGTGCAACATTTTAAGAAAGATTTTTATAATAATTTATTCAGGGATATCTTTCTAAGACTGCAAAACCTACTCAAAATTAAAATTGGCATGTGACTATACTCATCAGATATTAATCATCGTAATACTACAGGAAATATGACTGCTGCTGAAATAAGATGTTAAAATATTCATATTCTACACCTGCTGTGGTAAAAGCCGACAGCACAAACAAATATATTTAATTAATTCTGTAGTATCTGTTAATATTTGTGTATATATATATTGTTTGCATTGCAAAGTCTTTTTTTATAGTGTAAATACTGTGTTTGTTTGTTTTTTTTCAAAAAAATAAAAAGGATTTTAAAATACAGTATCGGCATGTAATGTTATTAAAACAGGCAAAATTCATTATATGTATTACCGCACACAGCAAGCTAGAGTAATCAATGGATACCAGAAGGCATGTGCATAAAATCCCCATCTAGTGCCTACTCATTCAATATCCCCAGACTGAAGAAGGCCACAAGCCAGAAATTAGTCTGGAGATATTGGATGAGTAGGCACTACATGGGGATTTTATGCACAAGCCTTCTGGCATTCATTGATTACTCTAATTTGCTGTGTGTGGCAATATGAATAGTGAATTTTGCCTGTTTTACTAACAGTTATAAGCAAGCATAAGAAATGGTGATCATGTGATGTTTATTGACCTGTATTGTTACTGGTAAATCTTTTTCTTTTAATTAAAAACCTTTTCTAAAAAGCAAATTAATAATTTTTTAACCAATGACAACAGCACCATCAACAAAAGAGAGGCTTGCTTTATTCTCTCCAAGTCACTGAATGTTTAAAAATTTTCATATTTGGATACTTGATGTGAACATTTATACATGATTAAAAAAGCATTATTTATAATGTATCATTGGTTTAATTAGCTATGAATATGGGGTTTAAATATTTCCATGAAAGCACTTAGCTATAAAGGATTGTTTTAATTAATTAAAGGAAGCTTCACCAGTTTATATTTATGTAACATATTTATATTTATTAGATTATTAAAGAAAATGAAAGTTTTTTAAAAAAATTAATTTTTATTTATAATTGATGAATAAAATCTATAGCAGAAAACATTTATCATCCAATTATAAATTGCAGCCAAACATTATAATTTCTTTGTCAATTTGCTTATCAGTAAAAGTAAATTTTTCTTTTAAAATCTGAATCATTCTTCTAAAATAATTAACATTTTCATAAATATTTTCTGAACAAAATGTGTAAAAAAAGATTTTAAAACATACGTTTTCACTTTGAAAATCAAAATGAAGATATTGGAATTGTCAAAATCATTGACAGATGTTCTCTTGTGTAGATAACAAAAAACAACCAATCAGCACCTTGGAAAACAGATTTATTATCTTATTGTTGTAACTTTAAATTTAAGACTTATTTATTTATTAGTTGTAAAAAAATTGTAAAGATTATTCAGTACAGTTTTTTCAATAAAATAATGGTAAAATCAGCAAAATAATGTTAAAAGTAGCAATTGGAGAGAGAGAGAGAGAGAGAGAGAGAGAGAGAGAGAGAGAGAGAGAGAGAGAGAGAGAGAGAGAGAGAGAGAGAGAGAGAGAGAGAGAGAGAAAGAGAGAGAGTTAAAGTTATTTATGAAATTAATCCAAAAAATAAAGACATTTAATGTTAAATCTTTTTATTATTATTAAAAAATATTTGACAAGCTATTCTCCATAGGGATATTCATCATAATCCTATGATCATGTATAGCATAAAGCAAAGATTTGCAGAAATAAGATGTCAAAAAATTTCATTTTGAATTTAAGACACATCCCTCTTTTACAGCTCTAAAATTTGAAAAAAAAAAAGTGGTTCTTATAGTCAAAGTAATATGGTATATCATTTCATTTTAAGTGGTCAATTTTCAAACTTCAAATTGTTCATAATGTTGTTTTCATTTATAAAATATAAATTATTAATCAATAAGATAAAAGATAATTTATTTATCTTCCTAAAAGAAGTAAAAACTAGTTTGATGCTGTAAAATTTTTTTATTTAATCTTTTATTATAAATTTTATTTAAAATTGATTAATATTTTATATATAATTAGATATTTATGGCTTTAATATATAAATATTAATAACTTTAACAAGATTTTTCTGTATATTTTTTAGATAAGTTTTACTTTTAAGATAACCAGTTAAAAATCCTAATCAAAATCTAGGACTGTAAACTGACACCACGATGTCTAATAATAGTATTAATCTATTCTATTTTTAAATCAAAAATGAAAACAGTACTAGTTATACTCTAATGTTTATAAGGAAGGTAGATCAGACTTTGATATTTGATATATGTAAAACTGAAAATATAGCAACTTTTTGAATATTCACAAATAAATAACGTTATTCTATAAAATGATAGATAATAATTAGAAAATTTTTATAGGTATTTTTTAAAATAAGCTTCAGGTATGATATGCCAGATAAAATTAATATTGCAAACTGAAATCAAGTCATCTAGTAATAGCACTTGTCTAACTCACCAAATATCAACCCACTTTTAGTTTACGCCCCAGCTTTTTATAATAAACATAAATCTGACAGTTACTATGATGAAAATGTCAGTTTTGTATTGATTGGTTGCTTATCTACATCAAAGTTGAAAATGTAAAAATATATGGAGCAATCCTGTTAAAATTATTTATATTTACATCTTAAAGTCTATGACAATCTTTTAATTATTATTTATAATTCTTTAAAAAATGATTTCATTTACTTGTGAAAATATTTAAAAAGTTGTAATATTTCTAAATTTCACACTTATAAAGTAATTAATATCAGATTTGTCTTACTTATAAAACATTAGGGTATAAAGTAAAAGTGGTTTTACATTTAGTTTAAAACTGGTTTAGATAAATATTATTCCCAGATGAGTTGATATTAGTTTGCAATGCTAGTTTATAATCAGTACTTTGGCTTATTTCATCACAAGAAAAGTTTTCTTATCATATACTCAACAAACTTGCTATTTATTGCGACACAGTAATGTTCACTGATCTAATATACATTCAGTGAAACTGACTTTACCTTTCTTAGTTAAACATAATATTTATTATTGTAACTATGTTCTTCAAGTCAAAATTAAATTAATAAGATAAATAAAAATATCCAATCTAGTATAAATGAGTAGAACTTGGTCATAGAAAAAAATAAGTTTCTAAAAGTACGACCAAGTTTACACCTTCAGTTCTGTAATTATGTAAAAACATTTTAATTATTAATTTTATAGAAAGATAGTTTTAAAAATTTCAAGTATTAATAATTTGATTATTGAAAAGTGGATTTCATTTCTTTTTTTGGGGTTTAATAAATAGAGTAAATGATTAAAAAGTCTATTCGCAAAAAGAGGTATTCTGTCAGTCAGATTCTGATATGGAAGCTAATAAAGATATAATAGTATAAGTTCTGACTTTAGAAGAGTTTTCACAAAGTCACAAGTTAATGATAATGAACATAATCATTAGGTGTAAGTTAAAGGTTCAAAACATATAATATAATTGTTTGCCATATTATTTTGAAGGCTTAAACATTTTTGTTGACTTTAAAAGTAAAGGGTTCAACTATCACTTTAAAATAGCCAAATGAGTTTATTACTTTGGAACTCATAAAAAATTTCGAGTTTCAGAAATATTGGGGCTGATTGTGAGCTATGGATTTTAAACTCCAGAGTCTGCACTTTATGGATGTGAGCCATGGATCTTATGTCACAGAATCTGCTACTCTACAGATGTTAGCCATGAATCTTAAGCCATGGAACTTAAGCTCTGGAGTCTGCACTTTATGGATGTGAGCCATGGATCTTAAGTTCCAGAGTCTACTACTCAATGGATGTAAGCCATGAATCTTAAACTCCAGAGTCTCTGTTACTCTATGAATGAGTCATAAATCTTAAGCTCCAGAGTCTGCTACTCTATGTATGTGAGTTATTGATTGTAAGATCCAGAGTCTGTTACTCTATGGATGTGAGTAATTGATTGTAAGCTCCAGAGTCTGTTACTCTATGGATGTGAGTTTTTGATCTTAAACTCCAGATTTTGTTACTCTATGAATGAGTCATAAATCTTAAGCTCCAGAGTCTGCTACTCTATGTATGTGAGTTATTGATTGTAAGCTCCAGAGTCTGTTACTCTATGGATGTGAGTTATGGATCTTAAACTCCAGAGTCTGTTACTCTATGAATGAGTCATAAATCTTAAGCTCCAGAGTCTGCTACTCTATGGATGTGAGTTATGGATCTTAAGCTCCAGAGTCTGTTACTCTATAAATGAGTCATAAATCTTAAGCTCCAGAGTGAGTTATGGGTCTTAAGCTCCAGAGTATGCTACTCTGTGTATGTGAGTATTGATTGTAAGCTCCAGAGTCTGTTATTTTATGGGTGTGAGTTATGGATCTTAAACTCCAGAGTCTGTTACTCTATGAATGAGTCATAAATCTTAAGCTCCAGAGTCTGCTACTCTATGTATGTGAGTTATTGATTGTAAGCTCCAGAGTCTGTTACTCTATGGGTGTGAGTCATAAATCTTAAGCTCCAGAGTCTGCTACTCTATGGATGTGAGTTATGGATCTTAAGCTCCAGAGTCTGCTACTCTATGTATGTGAGTTATTGATCGTAAGCTTCAGAGTCTGTTACTCTATGAGTGTGAGCCATGGATTTAAGCTCCAGAATATGCTGTTCTCTTCCTGCAGTAAATCACACAATATACATTTTTACTTTAATAGAAGTTATAAGCAGTAATATTTTTATTTGTCAAATCTGCATACAACAAATAATTAAGATTGAGTTTAAAAATTGCAACATTGCCAGTACCTTAATTTGTTTTTGTTTTTTGATCCTGGACCTAACCTTGTGAAAATAAAATTATTATTTTTTTAGTTTTAGTCATTTTATTATGTGAATTGTAATTTCATGCAACATTTTCACATTTGGTAGTTTTTTAAATTTGAGATGGCACTCAGTACTCTTTATTCCCTGAATCTTTCTTTTGATCAAGTAAAGATTTAGCAACTTGCTGAAAATCATATTGTGTTTAGCAACTTGCTGAAAATCATATTGTGTTATGAATAGTTATGAGGGTATTACTTATGAACTTTGATTGCAAGTATTTTCAGCACTTCGTTATCTGCTTTACAGTTTCATCCATTATTATAGTTTATTATATTTATTCCTATTATTGTTTGTTTCTAGTATAATATTTATTTAATTAATAAAAGAGAGAGGATGGTGAACCTGGAAGTTACTTTGCTGAGATGGTGTAAAGCCACATTAAACCTAATTTTTCTTTCATGCATACGGAATCCAGCGTTGTACATATTCACATTGCTTCACAGTTTCATGCATAAATTTTGCACAAATCAAGATTTCTTTTAGAAAGTGGTCTTAAAATTTTTGTGTAAGATATATAAATTTTTAAACTATGATTTGTAATGATTTTTTAAAATGCACTTAGCTATTTTTAAAATTAAGTTTCTCATGACTCTATCACATGATTTCAGCTTACCAATTGTTGTTTTTGCAGTCTGCTTATTTGCTATCACTATGCCACTTACTGTAAGCTGTAGTAAGATCTGTGTGACTTTATTTGGTTCAGATTGAAAACATTTATATGATTTACATCTGGGATAATGGCTTGATAAGGAGCAAATGATAGTAACTGGAAGGAAGATGCATTAGATCCTAGAGATCAAGATATAGTATTCCAAGATTGAAAGTTGCTCACCAATAAATGCCATAAGCTTGAAACTAGTTTTGGAATATTCAATTGGACAATACAGAATAGGGATCTATTAAGCACTACAATCTCGCATGTATTATAACTTATTAAAGGTTATAGTAAGTGGCACAGGGATGGTGAAAAAGTTTGCTACTAAAATGAAGACTTATGAATGTAAACAAAAGTGATCAGAAAACTGCAACTGTCTAATGACCATATTTAATATTAGACCCAACATTTTTAAAATTATATATAATTACTAAAATAATAAAATTATTTGTGTTTTTTTTTTTTTTGCATACACATTTTACAAATAATAGATGTGGAATATTCAAGTCCTTTATCAGCAGCCATAGACGAAAAATTTTCAACAAATTTTAGTTTGGATTTTGTTATTGATGAGAAATTGAGCCAATTAAATATCTTGGTACTTTTTAAAGTAGAGAGGTGGACTTAGATGTTAAGGGGTAACACAGAATTCAGTACACCTCTGCTGCTTTTAACAGGCTAAAATATTCTTTGTAGTAATATAACTATTGAAATTAAATCTTATATAGAGCTGTTATTTTTTTTTAAGGGTCATAGCATCGGCCGGGACACAAACTCGCAACCCGGGCAACCGCCTGCAAGTGCAAGACAGTTGCACTGACCTCTCGACCACCAATGCAAGACTAGAGCTGTTATTTTATCCAATTTATAGTAAAAAAGTGAGATTTTGATCCCTTTCCAAGATAACATAAAGGCATTACAAAAATTCATTTACAGGTGCTCCATATAAATTTAAAAATATGGTGGCAAGATCATAAGACCATTCAATATACAGTTGGTCCTTGACTTTTATACTTAATTGGTTTTTGAAATGTATATGAAAGTTGAAATATACTAAAGTGGAGGAAAAAGATGTTTAAAATATTTATTTTATAATGAGAGGAATTAGCATAAATATAAATAACCCTTTATTGATTAATATATGACTATATAATTATGAATTTTTTTCTACTGTGCAGGCTTTTTCATACCTGCATTTCCATATGTAATATATAGGGATTTTGAACTCAGACTTTTACACAACCCTCAACCATCCATGCTATCTCATACCACTAATGCACCTGATCACACACATGCTGAAAAGATAAATAATCACCAATATATGCATCTCGTGCTAAACTAGCACTGGTCAGTTGGTCCATATTATCATCTCCACATACATATACAATCAAAGATCAACTTATATTAAGATAGCCAATCTTCATACTTTAATAGACAGGCTTAAACTACTCCACCTCACAACTCTTCAGCCACCCATTTCATTAAAAATCTGATGGCGGAATGCTCAAAACCTACTTTAGTGCCAACCTTCTCATCCTACCCATGTTAAAATAGAATTGATGGTTGAGAATCATGTGAAAGTCTGAGTTCAAACCTCCTATATATGACATTTTTTAAATGAATTTATCAAGAGATTGTTGAAATGTACTCTTCTTATTTTTTTCCTTCATAAAAAGTTCCATAACACACTGTGTCTTTTTCTATTGCCTTTCTTGTAAAATAGTGAATTGTACAAAAGTAGAATGTATGAAAGTCGGGGAATGCCTGTGTTCTTTAGCATTCTGGATACGATATTGAAAAGTCTATTATTATAAAAACATATAGCATTGGATTGATTATCTTTTTGATAGCAGACCTTTTAAGAAAGTATTTCATGGTAAACTTGAGCATGATTTTCATAAGAGAGTCAGCACAATTTTGTTATAAAGTTATCTTAAAGTCATTCTAAGGAAGTGCAATTTTGATTACCTTCAAAATGACTAATGAAATGATAAACTGGAGAGCTGCAATTAGGATGATTTGAAGAAAATTTTAAATGGAAGCACTGCAAAATACCTTATAAATAAATAATGGACCAGTGTGTGTTATACATGAACATATTTGTGTTTTACAGATTAATTTACCTAGTCATCACAAAACATTACTACTACTATTATTACCACAACTACCACTACTACTATTACTGCTATCACTACAACTCCTCCTCCTACTACTACCACTACTATTATTACTATTATCACTACCATTCCTACTCCTCTATTACTTTTATTATTACTATTTCTTGGAGCTGAAATAGTTACGCTCATTTGCCAGTTGCTGCTACTGCTAATAGAGGTTTTACTTTTTTTTTTTTTAGTGCTAATACATACGTTTGCTGCTGTTTATAATATTTTATATGATTTTTATTTAAATAAATATTCTACTTATCAGAACTCTAGATTAAGTTCTTCGCTAAATTATTTATAATTTAAAGCATAAATATAGAAATAAAATTAATCTCTTTTGAACCATTAAGTGATATTGAAGCGGCACAAATTTGATTAACGTGAAGGTTGTTATGATAGTAGAGGATTTTTGTTACAATTGAGCTAAATTCAATAAGGTTGAAAGGTCAGAATTTTTTTTAATTAACAGAATAAGGGAAGAGAGTGTGATTAATGGGATTTTCTATTCTTTAGAAGGTCATTAATGCATTGGTTTAGAGTGTGTTTTTACCAGCTGTTGGGTAGATCAACAAAACATGGTAATTGTCTATTTTTTTCTTGAAAATCAATCATATGATACATCATTTTACAATATAAAAAAGCTATTGAGAAAACATTTATTAATAGCAAGAAGGCAAAGAATCATGATTTAATTATTACTTTTTGCCAACTTATAACACTTTGTTTAGAGATTGTTTATAAAGCAATAGAAATACCCATTTAAATTTTTTTATTATTTCTTGAATATGTATTAAATATGAAGCAAACGTATATACTTTAGTATATTAAAATAATCGAAAAAATTGTCCCTTGGGAGCGTCAGGTATGACAAATTGAACCATGATCCATAAAATTTCAATTCTTGGACATCAACTCTATCATTGCATTAAATCACATGTGGACACTATAGTGTAGTAAAATTTTATTACGAAGTTATTTCTAACAGTTCACCATAAAGTATTAGGTAAGAGAGTGTTACTGCTTTTCTGGATACTGATGGTTTGGACGTTTTTCATTATTATTTAACAGTAAAATTAAATCTAAAAATAACTATATTCTTTTACAATTTATATTTGATGATTCATTGAATTGGATATTCATAAGACAACATCCTAAGCTTTACTAATAAAACTAAAAAACATTGTTATTTTGGTCTGGATTCAAATCTCTGGATGTGGGTATAGTAAGAAGATGAAATAATCACTATATCTAAGAGTGTTTGCACAGTAAAAAATTTACACAAATGTAGTTAAAATTTATGTGTGTGTGCGCGCGTGCGTGAGTGTGTATAATATAAAAAAACAACTATAAAAGATACCATAACAAAGTATATAATTTAATTTTTATTTCATTAAACCTAATATATTTTCTATAGGTTAGTATCCTATTCGTCATCATTAATTACATATATTAATAAAAGTAGTTTCATCTATTATGTATTCATACATATGTGAGTGTGTAAGAATTAATAGTTGTGCTGTAAAAATAAGTATCCAAGTAACAGCACATTCCTCTTCACATTGCTCTTCTATCCATCTTATAACAGTTTATGGAATAGTCAGCATCACAATGAAATAATTATTTATCATAATAAAGTGGTATGGAATATATATATATATAACTGAAAAAGAATTGCTTGTTTACTTATTCTAAATATGTTTCGAGATCAATAAAATACCTCTTTGATTTCTATGTATATTTATTTGAAATACGCATATATGTAATAAAATAGTATTAGATATAAAATACATTTTACCCTTTCATAAGTTTAGTTACTCAGAAGTGAGATATTTATTATTATTAATTTATTATTTATAGTTACAGTTTTTGGCTTGATCAATTTGTAGAGAGTGTTAAATAAAAAAAGCCAACCTCACTTCCACATTATCATTAGATGTACGTTACAGTTTTCCACCCACCCAAATACATGGAACATTTGAGGAGCCTGTTTCCCATAATGTTTATCATTACAATATATACGTACATTGTAGTGTAATATTTACTGCTCCATAACCTGTTTTAAGTCTGACAGCAAAGCAATCATTTTCACTTCGTTTACAGTGATATATTGAGGAGCATAAGGATAATATTAATCCCTGCTTAGTTATTTATTTTTACAGTACAATTATTAATTATTTTATGTGTATTCTTACTGTTATATACCTTTTTACAAATGCTATAATGAATATGCAAGACTAACTTGGAAACTTTTTAATTAAGCAAATAAAGCATTTTCATATAAGCTCAGAAATTTATTTCCACATGACAAAATTAATTTAGCTAGCCATTTTGTAGGTAAGTTCTAAAATCACCCATTTAACCCCAATTTCCAAGGCCAGGAGAGGTTTTTTTTGGCATATTTCTATAGAGAAATATTGAAGGGACTGTTCCACCACCTGAAGGTGAAAATTTGTATAATTTTTCTTGTATATATATATATATATATATATATATATATATATTTTATATATATATATTAAGAATAATATAAATTTTTCTTTTATATATATATATTAAGAATAATTAAATAATTATTTACTGTCCAGGAAATAAATGATTATATAACCTGTTCTGCCATTTTAATGCAAAAGTTGAGTTTTATGTGGCAGACTGTTTCTTCAGATATATGTCTTTCATTAGTTATGATTTAGAGCAAAAAAATTATTTTTAATAAGTAAAAATAAGAAATATGATATATTTCAAAAGATGGTCACATCAAAAGAGACAAATGAAAACTAATAGTTGTGAAGACTTATAGGTCACACTTTCTGAATTTTTCACATTTCGTAAATCCTAAAAATTGTATGTCTATATTAGCTGAACAAAATACTGCTTGTATATTCCTTTTACTGAGAATAACTGATGGATATATCATGAGCTAATGCAGAGGAAAATTATACTAGAATATTATCTTGAAGATTCTGTGTCAATTGAAGATAAAGACATAAAAATATGTGCATATCAATTATTAACTTTTAAATTTTTTTATATTTAATATGTTTTATTTACTATTGATTTAATGATTAATGGAATTTTCAGTGAACAACAATAATCATAAGAGATTGTTAAGTAATAAACCATATCTGATATTATATACTTGATGCCAAATGAAAAGTAAAAGGAAAAAAAAATCTTCCATATTTTTATATATTATCTCACTAGTTTAGTTCATACATAATAATTTTTTTTTTAAAAAATTGATGTAAATAGTACTTTTAAAATTTTAAATGATACATTTTATTTCTTGTTACAATTTGAAAAAAAAAATTGAAATGGCGCTGTGAATGTCAAAGTTACTATGAAGCATTTCTTTTTGCTGAAACTACTTTGGTTACAATTTTGGTCAAGAGAGAAGTCTTGGGTATTTTTAAAAATGTCTTATATGCAAGACATTATCTAAAACAAATGCAAAACACAGCTTATGGGCTGCATATGGTTCATGGTGAGGATTTGAGTGATCTATCTAGAGGTTTTGATTTTTTGGAATAAAAAAGTAAAATAATTTGAATTTTTACTATATGCTTTAATTCTATCATTAATTCATAATCTTGATGTTGATATTATTATTTGGTATTTTTGCATCACTGTATATCCACATATCTTTCAAATATAAAAAAGCATCAAAGAAGTGGTCTGGCACTGCCTTAATCCAACATGTATTCTGTGAGCATTCACAATAAACATGCATAGAATTAGTGCATAATTAGCTTTGTTTAGTTATAGTTTATCTGTAACCAATTTGTAGGACTGAATTATTATTTAGGATATGACCTTCAGATAAATACATTTTTTTAATGTGACCCTTGAAATTATTCAAAGTTGGATAATCCTAATTTTTATTTATTTTTTGTTATATAATATTGTATTAATTATTTGTGTATGTATTTTGTTATAAGAAGCATACAATTATAACTTATTTTTATAAAGATATATGTTTTTAATAGTAAAATTATTATTAGTATTTTATTGTATTTTATCTTATACATTTTAAAACGTTAATATTTTTAAAATTATTTTGTAATACTTTAAATGTACATATATTAATTGTTATAAGTTATTTTTTTTCCATAAACACATTAGTTTATTATAACATCATATAGGTTTTAAAAACCTTTTTTTTGATTATATATATATATATATATATATATTGGATAGATATATATATATATATATATATATATATATATAATATTTTTAACATCAATTCTATTTGGAAACTCTGAAAACAATTATTCCAGAAATTCTCCTAATTTGGATAGATTTATAAGGTATCCTTTAAATTTTTATAACAACCAAACTTTATTACTTTATCATGAATTATAATTTATGAAATATTATAACTTTATGTTTCTTATTGCATTGCCAAATCCATATCATATTAATATCATTTATGTTCTTTATTACTTTTTACAATGCTTTTTACAATCCACTATTTATGTATTTGTATTGATTGAAGTGGAGTTGGGCTGGACATATTGCTAGAAGAGATGATAATAAATGGGCAATTGAAATCTTAAACTGGATTCCAAGAGATTGTAAAATACCCAGAAAGAGACCACATGTGAGATGGATGGATGAAATGAGAAAGTGTGCAGGGTGATGTGGAGAAGAGAAGCTAAAGATCGGAGAAGATGGATTAAACTTGGAGAGACCTTCATCCTGCAGTGGACTTATAATGATTAATGATGATGATGATGATTGTGTTTGTTATAGTTTTGAAGAAGATTGCTGGGTCAATTGTAACCATGAAAAGTGGCTTGTAAAAAGCATTGTAAAATGTAATAAAGAACCTAAATGAGTTACAATTTAGTTATAACATTTTTTTTGTCTTTTGATATACACATTATCTAAAGGTGTATGTAATTTGTTATAATGAATATTTTCTATATATATAATTAGAAAGATTTGGACTCAGAATTTTCAATCTATTCACTCTCCACTCCATATGAAGCAACCAATATCATGACCACATGTATATAAAAAAGATACATGATCTGTAATAACAAACACAGCACAGTAAATAATTTTATATACATTTTACTTGGAACTGAGGATCAAGATTTCTTAGTTTATCAAATTTCTCTGTTTAAATCATAATTTTTATTTATCCTAGGATATGAAAACTCAATATAATAATCATTAAATTTTTTTAATAAATATTTTGTGTAGTTGATTTTACTGCAAAGAAAAAGATAAGTATTCTTTTTTGTTGTTCTTTATCTTCTATGTATTGATTTTTATTGACAAATATAAAATAACTCCTTTTATTTATACTCTGTACAATGCAACATATTGTTACTATAAGTAAGTTTTATTTACTTTTCTTACAATTTCAACTGCACATCAGTCTTCATCAGAGCTACAAAAATATTTAGACACACACAATTACAGAAAAATGTTGTATCAAAAACATGAATTGTGTGTTTTTAAATATATTTGTAGTATAATTTATTGTTTCCATGTGATCATGTATATTTAAGTATTTTTATAGCTTTGAAGAAGACTGCTGGGTAGTCGAAACTGTAAGAAAAAAATTGTAGAAACAATATTTTGCACTGAGTAAAGTGTAAATGAAAAGAGTT